>LPNX010602344.1:0-99701 GCA_001517045.1 Pseudotsuga menziesii | reverse complement strand
GGGGGGTTAGTAAGAGTTAGGGGGAAGAGGGGAGTGGGTGGGGGGACATAAAATAATAAAAGTATTGGTATAATTAACAATGTGGTTAATTTTATAGTTGTATAACAAGAACTCATTGTAGTATTTAAAAATGCGCACTCGTTGTAGTATTTAAAAACGTAGACTCGTTTTGCTTTAATATAACGAGCGTGTGTTTTGTTTAAATTCAAAAAAGTGTTCCCTCCAAATGATAAGGCTGAGTCTCCACCCATGCTGGTGTGGCATTCTTATGCATATGTTTCTGCTTCGGACTTTGCTTTGGATTCAACATGCATATTCCTTGGAGTATGGTAAACCATGGCTAATTGGGCATTATATCCAAATTTTCAATATGCTCGTGTTTAGCCATTGTTTACAGTATGTTGCACACCTCCATTTTTATGAAATTTTAGAAACAGATATGGTTTTTTTTGTAGATTCCAAATATGTAATTTTTAACAAGAATATATATTTTTTTCTTTTATTTTCTTATTTATATTTTTCCATCACTCCTCAACTCAAAAAACACACTCTTAGTGTTTTGTCCATAACTATTTCATTTCTCAACCATTTTAAAAACAAGTTGTATGGTGCACTAAAGAACACCGACCTCTACATGCTATAAAAAACCCATTTCCAAATAATTGCATTAAGCAATTCAAACACTGTACCCACAATTGACATATCGTTTTCGAGGTTTGATCACTTATATATATATATATATATATATATATATATATATATATATATATATATATATATATATTATTGGAAAAATAGTCTTGCACTAGTACTATATGTTCTCTATATGTCTACCAGTTTTCGTAAGTTTATTCTATCATTTAGTCCCTCAAAGGATGCACCCACAAAAACATATACCTTATAATTTGTCCCAAAAATAAAAAGTTCTCGTTAAAAAAGATCTAACTTTAGATAATTAAGAACATTTTCAATAGAAAAAAATTATATATTTGGAAACTTCATTCAATTTCCTACATTTCTTATTTTTTACTCATCACAATTCATTGTGTAAGTGTCTCAAAATATCCATGTAAGTTAATGGATGCCTGTTTTTTTAGGACACGTAGCGGGCGAAACCATGACTCAAAATTTCGAGGTTAAAATAAACTAAATCAACAAAAGTTTCACCTTGTTAACTGGAAAATTGATTTTTTGAAACTCGTGACACTAGGATATTATGTGAAAATCGATCCAAGATGTACAGAGTGTAATGAACCCAATATTCTCTTTACCATTTCGGAATAGTAAACTATCTTTGGCTAGCTTCTCCTCCAGATCTACACAAACAAGAATGGACCTCATTCTACCAGCTTCATTTAGTGCGAGCATGAAGACCAAACGAAGAAGGGGTGGGATGGCACCCTCTTCCCTCCGTTCGGCATGAATGGAAACAAAAACCCAATAAATGGGGCTTATGTTCTCTCTTCCTCCAAAACAAGACAAATTCGAGGGAGTTACTCTCCCCTCTTCTACGCAGCAAAACCGACTTTCCTACAGAAGGTGTCTTTTTCCTACTTAAGATTTCAGGGTCAGAGATATGTGGGATTCCAAGTCTTGAGAGCTTCCAGGATCTATGCAGAAGATACACCTGATATCTTTAAAAATCCGATGAAGGGTATCTTTCTTGTATTGTATGAATATAATATATACAGTTTGAGGAGGCCTGCACATGAACTAGTGGTTCCGGAAGGAGATGGTCCTCATGTATATATGCATGCCAGAACTTCTGAAAGAAGATTTCAGCCAAGAAGTGCTTGGAACATCAATGCCATATAAGAGGTATGCATGTGAATATTATTTTGGTATTTTATGCACCATGATATGATGATTGATGAAGCATTGACTGAAAAGTTACATCTAAGGTGAATCGTTGTATGATAAATGTACTAAAAATATTGTTGCTATGTGCATTGGTAATGTTTGTAAATAGTATATGTTTGAGAATAAGTGAGAAAGTTATAATTGTGCAAATGAACCAAGTGGAAATGATTAAAGGTATTTGAGAAGAAGTACCTCTATACTAGAAGTATGAAGGTAAAGGTTGAATGTGGCAAAGTTATCTGCCATGAGATACAAATGCATGAATGATTCTACTTTTTATCATAAATCTTATATTATTTTTATGATTGCAAGTTGTTATGCAGTTGTAGGGATACTATGTTATTATCAGGGGTAAAGCTAAAATTAATATTATGCATGTTTATGATAAACATTGGAAATACTTTGGAACCTTGTGTAAAGAACAGGTTGTAAAATACATGAAGCATTAAAGATACTTTGAAGGAAATCCGAAACAAGAAAAGTGATGAAGCTCATTAATTGCAAGGTCAAATGTATGTTAAATACAAAAGCATGAAAGTTACCAACACCGAGGATGGTGTACCTTTAAGGGGGAGTATGTAACATCCCCGATAAAAGATCTGTAAGTAGAAACTCTGTAAGTTTTATGTGAATTGAATTTCCTAAGTTAGATTAAGTAATTATCTTAATATAAAAAATTACTTTGTTTCCGACTGAGGCTGCCAGGGATTATCCCTTTAACCTNATATGGAGAAATCTAAAAAATAACTCATTTTGTTAGTGGAGATTTAAATAGCCTTAATAATAATTTAATTAAGACATTTACTTGATGAAGAGGCTCTCTCTGAATCTTTAAGATACAAGAAGTAAATATATTAAAATAAATTATTCATGTTTCGATTAGTGTTATCCTCAAGAAGGGGGAATTCTACCTCTTAGAGGAGACCACACTTAATGGTGTAACAAGAAGTAAAAAAAAAGACGCCTTCTCTAGGAAAATTGGTTTGGTGTGCAAAAGAGGGGATAGTAACTCCCTCGAATTTGTCTTGTTTTAGAGGAGGAGCGAGCATAAGCCTCATTTCCTAGGTTGTTGTGTTCCATTCATGCCAAATAGAGGGAAGAGGGTGCCAACCCACCCCTTCTCCATTTGGTCGTCATGCTCGCACTAAATAAAGATGGTATAATGAGGTTCATTCTTGATTGCATACCTCTGGAGGAGAAGCTAACCAAACACAGTTTACCCTTCTGAAATGGTAAAGAGGAGATTGGATTCATTGCAAAGACATAATAAAAACTCACAATAATATATCCAACGGAAGGAAAATATAAAATGGTAATAGAGAGGATATCTCTTGGATATCTCTACAAATATTATTAAAAAAAATTAATGTGTAATTTTAATTATTAAAATTTAAAAAAAAATTATTTTAAATTTTATATAATTAAATTACTTTTTATTTATATAAAAATTATAAGTTAGTTTTAATTTATTTATTTTTCTAAAGAAAATTTCAGTAATTTTATTTATATAAAAAACAAAATTACATGTTTTAGATATGCCTGAAGTATATAATTAAAACAATTATATCATTCTCCATTGTCTCCAATCGAGAGAAGAGCAATTATCACATATTGAATATATTATGTGGACCTATGAAGCTAAATGTCAAACAAGATTAAAAATTTGAACATAAAGCAAATTATCTAATATAGCCCCCCTATAATCTCCAACCAAGTAGAGCGTTGTTGTCCCATTTTAAGCACTATATGTACAAAGGAGGTAATAGAAAATCTATATGTGCTTATGTTGTTCCTTATAATGGTCTGTTATAGTGTGTCGAGACAAAATCAAGAACAAGGAAAAACATGTATCTAACTTTAAAGAAGAGTGATCAAATTCTTTATGAAAGCATCTAGAAGGAGCCTGCCAAAACATTCTAGTAGTCTGAAAATCATTTGGTCCAATGATGAGGATCTTCGATAAAATATCTATGAAATTATTTATAGAAGTTTTCATTATTTTGCTATTTTATATGCCATTTCCTGACTTCCATTTGAACACCTTATAAAGTTTGTGAGTAGTCTAGCTCTTTTCCCTATAGACATGAAGACAAGAAAAATATGTAAACGAATATTTTAATGTTTGGACTTCATCCAGAATAGGAGCTAACTCAGTGTTATGGCACCGCTAAATATTATTAACTCAATTGATTACCAACATTGAGTCACTGAAAACTTGATTCTCATGACAACCATTTTCCAATGCAAAGAGTAGAAGAAGCTTTAAGGCCATGAGCTTTGTGAATTTATTACATCCAAATACCAAACCAGCTTTATTGCAGAACGAGTTTGTATCAAAGAGATATAGGGTGTTGCTCCCTCCTCATTTTGGAGGAGAGCCTTATGTCGCTCCATCAAAGAAACCCCCTGGGATGTTTTTGTTTATAGATTCTTCTCTGATTATCCCAATGGATCTCCCTTCTTTTTCTTGTGGAAATAGAAAAAAAATCCTAAACTTTGACCATACTTTGACAAGATACTATCTTTGGAATGATAGATTTATCTTGGAAAAGAGATTTATTCCTATCTAACCAAATTCGCCAGCACATGATCAATAATAGCACTTTGACTTGTGAGTAAGCTATGTTCTGAACCCACTCCTGAAAGATACCTTCTGTGCATTCTCCTTGCCATTGGAAATTTTTTCGGGCCATAATGTTGCATTCTTGCCAAGCCTTTTGAGTAAAAGGGCATTTAACAAAGAGGTGTAAAATATTTTCAAAGTCATTCTTGGATAGAGGATACCATCTGGGTTCCTCAAAAATCCTTGTTTGTAAAACCTCCCAAGTTGGGAATTTGTTTTCTAAGATGCACTCATGAAAAAGTTTCGATTTTGTTGGACATTTAAGTTTCCAAATACTCTTCCACCGCCATTTTATATCATTGTTTAATATGGTGGAAATGAGTTGAAGATATTCTTTCTTTGGCGCATAGGAACCATAGGAATCTACATCACATATTA
Source organism: Pseudotsuga menziesii (assembly GCA_001517045.1). Classification (NCBI taxonomy): domain Eukaryota; kingdom Viridiplantae; phylum Streptophyta; class Pinopsida; order Pinales; family Pinaceae; genus Pseudotsuga; species Pseudotsuga menziesii. The sequence goes on along the minus strand of LPNX010602344.1, from coordinate 94,840 downwards.
GCTCGTCATCTTGATCCGTGATTCTAATATGAGCTCTTCCTAAAGAAAATATATAATTGCTCCATTCTCTAACACTATCTCCTTCGAGATCAAGGTTATTTCCCCCAAGGAAACCTTGATTCCATGTAGAGGTAGAGGTGGGATTAACAATCTAAAAAACCATGAAAATAACTTTATATCTTAAAAGAAGGAGTAGCTCTTGTGAAAGATGATGTTTACCTTCACTGCATGGACAAGGGTCTACACCCAATATGCAATTCTGGCCATTCCCAATTTTTCATGCCAAATGTTTTCTGATGAGATCAAAATCATTCAACAACATTCCAAATATTCGATATATTATTCTATTTCTTGTTAGGCTTCCGAATCCAATCTATCAGCGAGTCTAGCACAATGTATTTATGCCATTATTACTTCCGTCCATAAATGGTATGAAGAGATTAGTCTCTATATGCTTTTTGCAGCTAGTTCTTTGGAGAAGAGGAAAATATTTTTTAATCCCCACCATCCATCCACTTTTGGAAGCACCAATTTATCCCATTTGACCCAGGTAAAGGATCTTTGAAATCCTCTCCAAACAAAGACAAAACAAATCTTTCAAATTTTATCTAGAACTTCTTTTGGAACCTAGGCAAGAGAGATCCAATATATAGAAATGGCTTCGAGGGTAGAATCGACTAAGACCAATCTACTAGCCTTTGAAATCCATCTGAGGTTCCATATCTTGAGTCATTTGTCAATTTCATAAATTAGCCACGACTAACCCTCTTTTCCGGAGTTGTTTGGTTTTAGATGGAAACCCAAATATTTATGGCCAAGGTGAAAATGAAGATTTGCAAAGGGAAACTTTGATGCAAGGTAGTTTTCCTCAGCTAGAACTATATTTGCAATAGGAAAAAATAGATTTTCTTTCCTTAATAATCATACATGTGGCCCTGTTGAAAATTAACAAGATTTTTTCTAACTTATCCAAATCGCTTTTTCTTCCATCATAAAAAATGAGGATGTCATCAACAAAGAGAAGATGGGTTAAAATGAGGTGTTGAGAAATGTAGATGCCTTGTAACTTCATGTTCAATGGGCCTCCATTAGAGATATTTTAGGCAATTCCACCACTAGCAAAAAAAACAATGGTGAGAGAGGGCATCCTTGACGCATCCCCCTTTCAGTGATAGAAATGGGAGACATTGCACCATTTATTAGAATAAAAAAAAATACTAATTGCATACAGTCCATGATACAATTGATAAAGTCAACCTCAAATCCAATGTCAGTTAGAATCATACGAAGATAAATCTAGTTTACCCAGTCATAAGCTTTGCAAAGGTCTATTTTAATGACTAGCCCCTTGATGTTCCTATTTTTTATGTTGTGTATGCTTGCTTGAGCAACTCTTATTTCCTTGAGAATCCTCCTCCCTCTCAGAAAACCAAATTATTGCTTTGATATTGTGTTTGATAAGATCCCTTTGATCCGCTTAACAATGATTTTTGCTATAATATTGTAAATCCCATTGCACAAAGATATGGATCTGAATTAATCTAGATATTGCGAATTATTAAATATGAGGATAAGGGAAATGAAAGTGGCGTTGAAAGGTGGATTAATGCACCCATTAATTCTTAATTCCTCCACCACTCTCAAAAGGTCCAAACCAATAAGATCAAAGAAATCCAAGAAGAACTCTATTGACAAACCACCTGGATTGGGACTTTTATCCTTTTGAAAGCTTTAAAGAGTATCCTTGAGCTCCTCCTCATAAATGGAAGCCATCAATTTTTTATTGTCTTCCTCATTAACAAATGTCAAGAAAAGTTGGGAAATTCTGAATTTTCACAGTTCAAGTACCCTCTTGTGCTTTGAAAAGGTTGTTGAAGTGTTTTTTTGCCAATCTTGCTATGCCTTCAAAAGAGGATTCATCATATCCATATTCATTTTTCAGACTCCAGATGGTGTTTGTGATTTTCCTACCCTAGGCAAAGGCATGGAAAAAGTTTGTGTTTTCATTACTGAATTTGAGCCAAAGGGCTCTACTTTTCAAGATCCTTTATACTTCCTTGTTGTCTAGAATTTCCTTGCGCCTGCTTTCCAAGTGTACCAAGCGCTCTTTGTCTTCTTCCAAAGAAAAATGCCCTCCTTTAGAATCATAAACAACTTGGATACCCTCTTCAATATCCTTAAGCGACGATCTTCTTCTTCCTTTTTTTTCTCTATCTATTGTTGAACATTTTTCCTAACCCTTTTGATTTTTTTTGCAAATTTTACTATTTCAAAACCATAGATTCCCTGATCTGAAAGAACCCAGGAGTTGTAGATCAGATCACAAAAAGAGTCACCCTTCATCCACTCTAAGTTAAGCTTGAACAGAATGCTAGGTTTATTTCCTTGCCCCTTAACGTCCAGAAAGATTGGAAGATTGTTTGATTCACCCCCCAAATCAATCCATTGTCTGATAAATAAAGAATCATTCAACATTCTTTGTGTAATTAAAAAATGATTCAACCTTTTTGCTATTCAAAACTTCCCTACCCTCTTGTTGCTCTAGGCTGGTTTTAACTTCACTGGTTCAATGTCTAGAAGTCCTTTTGATTCTAAAAGGCTGATGAAGAAATCTTTCCAAATATTTGGAATAGATCTAGGTCCCCAACTTTCCACTTCTTTGAAGGATAATTTTAGGTATCCTCCAATTATCAGAGCATCATGGTTCCTGAAGGATTTGGAAGCTAGGTTGTTTCAAAAACTCTCCCTGATGAAATGAGGACCATAAAGATTTATAATTCAGAACTCCTGGTTAATCTTAGAGGAGAAATAATCTAGCCCAATCCTATCAAGGATTATCCACTCACTAAATTTGTTGATCACCTTCGAATTCTAACCTATAGAAAGACCACCTGAATGGCCCCTTGGTTCAACAGACACAAAGTTTCATTTCCTTAACAAATATTCTAAAGCCAGTTTAATCGACTCACCTTCACTTAATGTTTCTTGAAATAAAATTATGTTTTTTCTAGAGGAATCTACCAGACACCTTATGATGATCATTTGGATGGATTCGCCAACCCTTTGTAGTTGAAATAGAGCATGTTCATTTATTAACCCTGGATAGGTATTTCAATGCTCTAAGTTCCCTATTGATGGAGAATTGTTTTCTTACTGCCATGTTAGATATGGCTTGAACTTGTGCTTTTGAAAGTTGAGATTGTCTACCTCTACCCCTACTATAAGGGAAGTGATTTGATAAAAGACCAAGTCCCACCAGATTGCCAGGTCCTATCTGAGAATTCAGAATTTGTCTGGATCTAAGGTTATGAAGGATGGATGAACTATCTGATTCTAAAGACGTCTCTATGTCCAAAGAGATGCGGGATGGAGGGGTGGACGAGACCAACTATTTGATGGGGCACACATTTGAGAGGGGTGAAGAGACAGAAGTAAAAAATAGGACTGAAGGGGATGGTATTGTAGAAGCAACAAATCCAATAAACTCTATAAGGGAAATTGAATGAAAGGGAGTAGATATTAGAGTATCTAAGGACATATCTTTTGTCTCCTCTGTGCAGGTTTCATCGTAGGATGAGATACACTTGCATAGAAGTCTCGTCCCTCCTCATTCTCAAGCATAATCACACATGGAGAGCCCTAGGAGGAGACTTCCCTAATCTCTATAGAAAGAAAACGTTGTTATTCTTCATAAAAAAGATGATGTCCATCTGAATGGTGTCCCATTCCTATCTTGGAGACCATCCCTCCGCCATATTCACCCCTGTGCACCTTCTTATAATGAGGCGCTCCTTCATGTGAGCCACAAAAAGAGAGGGAGCAATCACTTGCAATATAACTGACCTCATGACACGTCGACATCTTAAGGGAATTCCTTCATAGTCTAGGGCTTGAACAAAATATGTATCTCCTCTAACCTACTTCATTTCTTTCAACAATACTGCATGAGTGTCCAACTTCACCAAGATGCGAGCAACATACATTAAATATGTCTGCACGAAAGACATGTCTGCCTCCAAAAAAGTACCCAAGGATTTCCTAATGTGTTTGAAGGTTTCCATAGACCAAAATTCTAGAGGCAACCCTAGAAGACGGGCCCATATCAGTAACACATCCAACCTTTCATGTTTGGGGTCAAAGAGAGTAGAACGCCTTTTCATGCTGATGGGGATCAACTGAATCCTTCAATTTTGCTTCAGAATCCTCTTAAGAATATAGAAAGAAAACAAACCACCCACTTGCCATGGATTTAACCCAGGGATATAATTGATCTTATGCCCCCAATTTTCCTTTTCCATGACTCTTAGAGTTTCTAGGTCAAATCGCTTTCCACGAGATCGGCCTACCACCACTTTGTCTATAACCTCTTCCACGTTGATTTTGATTTCTCGTCCAAAAACCAATTCAAACTCCTATTATCTTTGAGTTGTGCACCTCACTTTCTTCTTCCTCCCTCTCCTTGAAGTCACCTAAGCCTGATCTAATTGTGTCCCCTGCATATCAAAATACTGAGTGATAAATTTTGAGTGAGCTCAAGCTACCTGAAGTGTGACATCGCATTGTTGGCTTATTCCTAGACTCACATCCCTGGAGCTAGGGCCTTCTTTGGTCCAAATTCGAGATCCACAAGGGACTGATAGATGAATACCTTGTGGAAAAGATTTGAAACTTGGGAGGCTCTATCCAGAGATATGGTTTAAAAGAAAACCCTCTTGTTGCAAAAAAAAACCGAAACCACCTCCTAACCTAGAAGCTCTTCATTAGCTTATTCTCTAAACAATCGTGTCAAAAAAATCTCTTGCTCCTTAAAGTTCGAGATGAGGGGCTTGTCCCTAGAAAAGGATGACGAACTAGAAAGTAAAGGGCTTCGCCAGAAACAACAAGGAATAGGACCCACGGTTGGAAGGTTATCGAAAACCCCACCTTTAGAAATCAGTGGGATATGACAAGAATCCTCCATTTTGTACGTTGCAGAGAAAACCCCAGTCGATTTACATAATCCTAAAGAAACATTCGCCAATTGTCTTCCCACATTTACCTCCCATATACCCACCCCTTCTAGAGGGTCCTCTCAAAATTCAACAAGCTCCTCATCATCGACCGTCGATTCCATTTGGGGCTCCCATCTATAGAAATTGTGAGCACTTTAGCTGACTGTAATCTGAAAAAACCCTAATCCAAAATCCACCTCCAAGCCACAAAATTCCCCCCAACATCTTCATTATCTTTTTTTTAATTTATTAATAATAATACTTTTCTATTTTTGTTTAAATTTAAAAATTAATTTAATACTTAATTAAATAAAAGTGTTTAATTTTACTTAAAAATATAACAATGTATATCATTTCCTTTCAATCATCTAAATTTTGATAACAATTTTACAATATTTTTTTAAATTATGATCACTTAAGAAAACAAGTCCACAATACAAAGTTCAATGCTGACAATATAATGTGATAATTTTTATCTTTTCATTTCAACTATAAAAGTATTATTACCATAAATGTTATTATATTTTTACTTATTGATTCAAATTATTATATTTTTTCTTTATTTATTCAAATTTAAAAAATATCATCTTTAAGGAAAAAAAGAATCAACAAAATCACTAAAATGTTAAGTGCAAGCTTTCCAATATCATTCATCGTGACCCTAAATAACAAGTAATATATAAAAAAATTTAGGACATTAGGATTGTTTTATGTGCATAAAGATAATCAAAACTTGCAAGAAGTTGTTTGCATATCTTCTTTCTTTTCAAATTATATTGTATTTATAAGAAATCATTTTTTTTATCTCTTTATATTTACATTCTCGAAGGCTTTTTTTTGGTATACGAGGGTGGGTTTCTGCAACATTGTTCCATACTTTCCATCTTCTTAACAAATAAAAACTTGCCATGTGTTCCAAAATCGCCAATTAATACTTGGCCATAGTCAATGGAGAAGGGAGCACTGTAGAGAGCCCATTTATATCCTCTACAGAAAACATCTGAATAAACACCCTACAATGTACCTCACTCCCATATATCAGCAATGGATAATGCTTCAAGATATACATCACCATATAATATAAGCAATGGTTGACGCTTCGAGATATATACCATTGTATATAAGCAATGGATGGCTTCCTGTGCTCATTCCCTAAGCGACAGTGTGAGGGGGTGTGTTCTGCATTGCAACCATGAAACACCAACATGATCATTACTTCTATCAATTAGAAATAACATCAAACATAGTATGATGACATAAAAAAAATTGTCTTGCTTACCAAACCACCGGTGGTGAACTTCAAGAGGAGGCAAGAAACGATTGGACAAAGAAACTATGTGATCCTATAGAAGACTCTTAGAAGACGAGATTGTAGAACAATAGCATAAAACAAGATGCAGAAATAAAACACATAAACATACTACAAAAGAAACACCAATATCACGTGGTTCACCCAAGATGGGCTACGTTCACAGAAAAATTGCTTGTCCTTTCTATTATGTCGTCTAGAAAATTGAAGGTATACAACCTGCAACATATTCACTACAACTTCCTCTTTTCTCTCTCATAATCTCATCTTTCACAATAAAATACACAGTCGTAATATGATTCCCCATTCAAAAGAGGGTTTCCTTCTAGGGCTAAAATCCATAACATAACTTGTATCGTCATATCTAAGATCTAATGAACATATCTGATTGACTACAAAATTAGAACATTTTGCAAGGAAATTTTCACCACATTTCAATGGCCCCCCTTATGTTCACCGACCATGAATCCAAACATGGCTGAAATAATAATTAGGCTCCGCAACCAACAATCTCCCATTTGGATATTGATCACAACAACTCCACCGCTACTGCACTTGTTGGACTATGCTCTTGAACTTGGACCTGACATATTTCTCATCTTCACCATCATGCTTGAAGGTCAACTGAAACTAAGCAAGAACTCAGCTTCTCTCTGGTTACAACCTTTGTCAATATGTCTGCAGGATTCTGGCTAGTATGTATCTTTTCCAACTTCAATTGTTTATCTTCTATAATAGATGGTATGAAATGGTACTTGAGTTGTATATGCTTAGCCTTGGAATGGAAAGTTGAGTTCATCGCAAGATGAATGTCACTTTAGTTGTCACTATACAACATGTTATTCTCCTTCTTCTTACCCAATTCCTCCATGAACCTCTGTAGCCAAACACTAGTACAAAAATGAGAGATAAGTGACAAAAAAACAACAAAAATCCACATATAAATGACCATTTTTGAGTTGGCTACCGATGGTGGAAAATTAGCAGTCATTTATCACATGACTAAAAATGTGGTCATATTCAGTTTGGTTGTTTATAGCTTATCTTGTGGTCATATATTTGGTCATTAATTGTCACAATTAATATCTAGATATACGACCAAATTAATGACCAAATATATGGCCACAAGATAAGCTATAAACGACCAAGCTAAGTATCACTGTTGGGAAATAGGGCAAACCCGGGTTTTATACCTTAACTTCGCACCAACAAAAGACCCACAGTGTTGGCCCTTTCGGCAACAACCTACGAACAGGTTGCAGTCTCACCCGAAACAACTATGGGATGCCACAGAACCAGATTTCTGCAAGCAAAAGAGGGATATTACTGTACCTTTAGCCTTTAACAGATTATCAATATAAATCACAGAACTTAACATTCACTTATTTAGCTTCGCAGTTAGATAAACAAGCAGTGCCTTGCGCAACCCTTTATTGGGAATTCATAGGGAAGTTATTGTCTAGCAGTGATCTCTACTTATCAGATATATAGATATAAATGCATGAAAGAACACAACATAAACAACACACAGAACCACAACACAAGATATAACGTGGTTCACCCCCAGTGTAGGGGTTACGTCCACAGAACTTTGTTTTATTCAATCTTTCTACAAAAACCACAGTTCTGATCTGCGCACTCAGCTGCAGATCCCTTCAGTCCTTAAAGCCGCGCACACAGCTACAGGCCTCTGTGCACACAGCTGCAGATTTCCTTATCACCCAAAACCCTCTGCGCACTCAGCTGCAGAGGTCGTCCACGCACACAGCTGGGACTTAACCTTTTCTAACAAAATTAGCCTTAGCTTCGCATCAATTCCTTTTACACAAAAAGCCTAACCTTACTTACTTACAAGAGTGCCTATTTAAACAGCGCACTATTACAAAACCATGGACTTAAACCATGGGCACCCCAAACCCTAAACCCTGGATTTAACGCATGGGTTTATTACAAAATAAGGTTTTTGACTTTGCCCCGACACCCCTAAGACTATTTTGAGCCGTAGCTCCGCTTACAAAATCCCAAAAACCCGCGGAGCTATCCACCTTAAGGACCATTAGGGTACACGCCCCAACAGGCCCCTAAGACTCACCAGTGGCCCGTCCTGGGACACTCAGCTGCTTTTCTGGTGGTAGAATTTTGTCGGCGAAGCCTGGTGCGCTGCTTGCTGAAGCCATACATGCGGTTGCTGGCTGGTTGTTCCTTTCCCTCGTGAATTGCTGGTTCAGGCCTTCTGGATTTATCAGGGACCCCATCCTTTGATCCGCTTGTCACACATTTGACCATCCACAGCTTAGGGTCCCCAGAGTTGTGTGTCAAGGTGCATAAGACAAACAGCCACCGTGGTTCTGTCAAACCAGGAGGATACATCTTGGGATGTTTCAGAGTTTTTCTGTGAAGACCGGTGCTGTTCTTTGTGCGGCATAGAGCTCACTTCTACCTTTCTTCCGACCCCATAGAGAGAACTTCTGCCTTTCTTTGTGCCTTGGTCGAGCATGGCTGCCCAGGTGGATTAATCAGAAGGTTCAACAAACCGCTCTCCCTGACCACTCGTAATAACTTCTGGACTTCACGATCATTCGACATAGTGGTAATTGAAGAAACGGAAAGACATGCACAATGCATGAGTCACAGGCTGATGTAGCTTCTTATAGAATCCCAAAACAGAATCTATCATCATGGTGTATTAATAAAGCCAAATCTGATGAAGTGTCGACAATCCTGTCCACACGGTGCCAGATTTTTCCAAGATCTCATTATTGCAGGCAGTGAGGGCAGTTCGCGTGCCGACACTGCCAAGTCTAGTTTGTCCTATCCGTCACATTTTAAGCTGCGACACACTTTTAATCTTCAACATAACTACTAGCTTCGGCTTCGCCTTGACAAGAACCTTCGACACAATATTAACCTTCGAACTTTGACAGCCTTCCACACTTCATAGTTTTGAGGACAACTTCATTATAGTCTAGCACCCAATTTCAACTATTCTTGGTACTTAGACTATCCTTCCTATGGTTACTTCTGATTAGGAGGTCCTGGCCTATCCCTATACTTCTTTAAATGACTGCCATTTACCATAGAAGGTAACATTTCTCCATTCAACTTAGCTAATCAGACTGCTCCTCCATCAGTAACTTTCTGTACTATGTATGGTCCTTTCCAATGTGTCTTGAACTTACCCGGGAATTTCATGAATTTGTTGTCATATAAAAGCACAAGATCACCCTACTGGAACTGCTTCTTCTTGATATGTATATCATGCCATGCTTTTTCTCGAGCTTTCTGCACTTGTTGCTGGAACCCTGCAATAAATCTGTCCTCTTCATGTTCTAGTATCTTTGTCAGCCTTTCTGTTATTATCGCTGGGTCATCCATCTCTATGAAAGTAGATATTCGAAGGCTAGGAACAATGTATTCCATGGGCATGACTGCTTCTTTCCCATAGACCAACCTAAAAGGTGTATGGCCTGTCAATTTCTTGCAGGTAGTCCTATAAGCCCATAGTACTGCTGGAATTCTAAGATCCCAGTCATTTCTATTAACGTTGCAAACCTTCATCAGAGCCTGTTCAAGGATCTTATTAAAATCTTCGACAGTCCCATTTGCTTGTGGATGATAGGAAGTACTCGTCTGATGATATACCTGGAATTCTTCAGTCAATACTTAAATAGTCTTATTTAGAAAATGTGAGCCCTGATCACTCATAAGGACTCTAGGGCACCCAAATCTAGACAAAATGTTATCAAAGATGAACTTTGCAGCTGTAGCAGCGCTACAGTTATTGACCGGTTGAGCTTCGGCCCATCGGGTAAGGTAATCAGTTGTTGTAATAATGTATCTTGCTCCTGACTTCTTCGCGGGGGGGTTGATAGGTCCAACAAAATCAATAGCCCATTTTTCAAAGGGTTGTAAAGTTACCTGTGGGACCAGAGGCATCTCATCCCTCCTGGATGGTTTGCCCGTCCGTTGACAGATGTCGTAGTTGTGGCAATATTCTCTTGCATCCTTGTGAATTGTGGGCCACCACAGTCCGGCTGTAAGAATCTTCTGTGCTGTATCTTTTCTTGCGTAGTGACCTCCTGCTACCCCAGAATGTGCCTCAGCCAAAATTAACGGTTTCTCATGTTCTAGGACACATCTGCACAGTATTTCATCTGGGCCCATCTTATATAATTGTCCTGCTATTAAGGTAGAGTCAGCTGCTCGAACCACTAGCTGCTTCTTCTGCTGTGTTGTCATCTCGATGGGTGGAAAACCTGTAGACAAATACTGAACAATATCCTGAAAGTATTCATCAACCATCTGGATGGAAAACAAATGGGCATCAGAAAGACCTTCGTCCAGGCTGATAGGTTCTTCTCCCGACTCAAGCGGTGACAAGTGGTCAGGACCTAGATTCAGTCTTCCTGGCTTGACTATGATCTCAAAGTCATATTCCTGAAACAGAAGCAGCCATATGCATATCCTTCCACCTAGCACAGGCTTGTTAACCAAATACTTCAAAGCAGAATGGTCAGTAAACATCTTAAAATGAGAGCCTAACAGATAATGGCGAAACTTCTGCAATGCATACACCATAGCTAGACTTTCTCATTCTGTCGTAGTATAATTTTTCTCTGCTGTGGACAATTTCCTACTTGCAAAAGAAATGGGGTGATCAATATTACCTTCACCTGACTGGGCCAATACTATACCCAGAGCAATGGAGGATGCATCAACATGCACATGGAATTCCTTATTCCAGTCAGGGAATACTAGGATGGGAGCAGTTACCATCTTTTCCTTCAGAATATCCAAGCTTGCTTGACACTCAGGTGTCCATTCGAACTTAATATCTTTCTTCAACTGTTTTCCATTGTAGCAGTAATCTGAGCATACCCTTTAATAAATTTTCTGTAATATCCAGTATGACCAAGTGTGGTGCAAAGTTGTCTAACAGATGTTGGAGGTGGCAGGTTCACAATAATATCTATCTTCGCCGGATCCATCATCAAGCCTTGTTTACATACAATGTGACCTAGCAGAATACCAAAAGGTGCACAAAAGATACACTTTTTCAAGTTCAAGGAAATCTGGTGTTGTCTACATTTATCCAGCATAAGTCTTAAACTAGTGATATGGTCTTTTAGTAACCCAAAAATAGTCCAATCATCAAAGTAAACTTCTAAGAATTTATGTATATATTCCTTAAAGGCAGAGATGACTACTCTAGAAAATATAGCAGGTGCATTCTTCAATCCAAAGGGCATAACTATATACTGAAAGGATCCCATTTCTGTAGCAAAGGTTGTCTTATGTCGATCCTCTGGAGCAATTCGGATCTGATGGTAACCTGAAAATCCATCAGTAAAAGAGTACACTTCCTGACCCCTGACATTGTCTAACACTTCATCCGTGAAAGGTGTGGGGAAAGGATCATGTAGAAAAGCATCATTCAGCTTCCTTAAATCAACACAGATGCGGATTTCACCCTTAGTCTTCTTCTCTTGCACGGCCATAGGACTGACCCACTCAGATTCCTCAACAGGTTCAATAATTCCTGCAGCAAGCATCTTATCCAGCTCCATCCTAACTTTTTCCTTGTACTTAGGGTTTAACCTATAAGGACACTGTTTCACAGGCTTCGCATCAGGTTTCAAGGGGATCTTTATGACTCCTATATCACCCAGGATACCTTTCATCTCTAAAAACTTTGTTGGAAATAGGTCTTGATATTCATGGAGAAGTTGGGTCACTTTGCTTACCATTTTGTCGTCCCAATAATCTCCAATGGTAGCATGCTTAGGCTGTTCTTCTGAGCCAATGTTTACGGTCCGTGTCTTCAGGGGCTGTGTCACCTCAGGAACTTTGACTGCTGGTCCATGAACTTCGCGGTGGCCTTCTGACTCCGGAATATCAATGTTGCGCGGATCGTCATCCTCGTCAATTGCAAGGTTATAGCGTTCGACTGCATTAGCTTCTTGTGCCTTCCAATCCTGTTGGTATTCTGCTATCTCTTGATCATCAAACATGTTAGCATGGATCAACCTAATAGCTGCGTCTAGAGCACAGCAAACCTCATTACTAGAAAATGTCAATACAAAACTGTCAATAAGAATATCCCAACTTACAGTACCCCGACGAAGCTCAACCTCCGCATACCAATTCTTTGCAACAGGATCCAAGGTATGCATAAAACTATGCACCCACTTTGTACGAGGTACATGCTTCTGGGCTTCGTAACATTGCTCCAAATGCTTCTGAGGGTTAGTCTTACCATTAAATCTGCTCTGGACCTCCTGTGGTTGATCCGTGAATCTCAGGCGAAGGGACTATTGGAAAACTTCCCAACTGTGAATGTATTGTTTGTGACCATTCCACCATCTGGCTGCTGTGGCTCTGAATGCTGAATCCAAAGTCTCCATCTTCTGTGAGTCTGGTATCTGAGCTGAGAATTGCTCAATAAACTCTTATGGGTCTGTCGACCCATCAAAAACAGGTATGGGTCTTGTCTGTGAGCCAAGCCATCTAAGAGACTTGGTAATTCTTACACAACGGTGGCCATGTAGCTCATACAATCTGTTCTGCCAATTCTCTAGACCATCATCTGGATCCGTCATCCAGGAGCTGTCACAGTGCCAATCCATAATACCTTCGGCATTAGGATCAACATAATATTCTTCCTTCGCTGTGATATTGTAGATATGGTCTAACACATCCTGATCTTCATCTCGGAGGGGTTCTGTGTACCTTTCTCCTTGAGAGGGATCCAGTGGGACTATGACTCGCAAATCTTGCCCTTCGAAAGTCATCTGTCTCTTCTTAAGGTTAATAACTGCAGCATTTTCCATTGCCCACTCAATACCTAACAAGGCTAGATAGGGATTTCTGTCGTCAACGATTTCAATAACTTCGAAGTCTGCTATAGTACAGACTCCATCAAGATCTACTAGAACATTAAGAAATCGTCCTAGGGGCACAATCCTCTGCTGATTGGCTAATCTCAACTATATAGGGGACCAATCAAGGGTAGGTTTTCCCATTTGTTCCCAGGTCTGCTTGGTTAGGACATTTACCTCTGATCCTAGATCCAAAATAACATCATTCATATCATACTCTCCTATCTGGGCATTCAATCTCATTTCCCTACTAGTTCTTCGGACATGATTAACAGTTTTCTCCTTATCAACTCTTCTCTGAGGTTCACAGAAAGCAAGAACTTTTTGCAACTCCTTTAAAGAATTCTGATTCCTTAAGAGTTTCATACAGCTCTGTAAAAAGGAGGATAGTGTACTTACTTTATCCGTCGAAGCTTCTTGCAGTTGCGACTCCTTTTGATGGTGCTACGCAGGTACTACTGCTGTGCTGGGAGTAACAAAATCGTGCTTGGTTTCCATGACTGTCTCCTGTTCTCTTTCGATAGCAATTGCTGGGGCTTTCTCTGGAGCCTTGCGAACGCAAGCCTCATCAGGCTGTTTCTTCTTATTCTCTATGTGCGTCGTAGCTCCACTTCGGGTAACAACACTAATGGCTGGGGCAGGTCTTTGCTCAACGGAAATCATCTGAATGGTCTGAGTAGGGGCACTATTTCTTTCCTGAATCTTAGCTATCAACTACGGGCACTGCTCGATCACATGATCCACTGCCCAACAATACCGACATGTCGTAGTGGGGTTCCGACAATCGCGAGTCAGATGGTTGGCCTGGTTACAGTTATAACACACCACCTGACCGCATCCTCTGCCAGCCATACTACCATGACCACGGCCTCCAAAATCACCTCTACCTGATGCATCACCCCGGTAGCCATAGCCATCATTGCTTGGTCCCTCATTTTGTACCCGATAGGCATCGTAGGTGTGCTCTCTCATAAATTCATAACTGCGACACTCGTCTTCGTTATGTCCTACGGACTTATAGAATTTATAATAGGGTTTCTTAGGTACCTGTCCATACCTCTGTAGCAAATAGCAGTCTTTAGGTCGATGCTGCCCTGTTGTTCTGCAAAGCTCACAATAAAGAACTTGTGGGGTAAACGGGTTTGGTGCACCAGTATTCGGGTAATTTCTAACCACAGGACAGTGTTCCTTGGCGTGACCTTCTATGCGACATTGTGTACACCAAACCTCTTCGTGATCGGTTTTTCCTTGTTTCATATCCCGAAGCTCCAGAGCCATCGCAACCAACTGCACTTGGATTTGAGCAATACCAGATTTGTTTGCGACAGGGGCGGTTTCAAGCTTCATCGTGATTTCCAGAGCCTCCGGCTGGTCAACAACCTTTTGGTGCATGAGTGGAGTTCTGATATGCGGTAACAACGCTGCAATAAACCATTCCTTGCACTGCGCAGGTCCAATGGGGAAACTGACTTGGTATAGTAGAACTTTGAATCTTTGATCAAAGTCCCACACTAATTCTCCACGCCTCTGCTGAATCTCTTTCAATTCAGTAATACACTGCGACTCGAATTTTGGCTTCTTAAATTCCTTTATCATTGCTGCTTTTATGTCAGCCAATGCATGGTTCTGAGTGCTGGAGAACTTCATGAACCAGGTCAGAGCACGGTCTCTGAAGGAAGTAACCAACTGCACTATTTTTGTATCTTGATCCGTAATGGACTTAGCAGTCCACACTGCTTCACATAAAAACCAGAACTGTTCTGGATCCTCTGATCCAGTTTCTTTGAAAATAGGGAGCTTAATGTCATCATGCATGTGGGCCATAGTGGATCTAGGGGGGGATGGAGGGGGACTGGAAGTAGGCAGGGGGGAACTTACTGGGGTAGACTGACCTGCGACAGAAATACTCGGGATAGGGTGACTTTCAGACTGCGACGGGTTCTCAGGGATAATAGGTCTTCGCTGCGGGGTTACCGGAGGGTTTCCAACAGAAGGGGTTTCTTCGGGTTCTGAATCGGCAGGACTTATAGGGGAATACTCGGTATGTTGACCCTGGGAATAGGATCCAAAATATCTCTTGTACCTTTTTCCACTTCGCAGCAAACCACTTTGTTCATCGAAGGTATTGTCGCTTGCAAACATAGGTTAGTAATACTAAATCTAACAGTCTGATTCAATTAGCAATATACCTTTTTCAGCCAATAGCATTTTGATTCGCAAACTAAATGAATTCAAAAACTTACCCCTTGGGCCTTTGAAAAACTGCCGCTCGGCTTCGCTAAAGGAGGTACTCGTGTCGATGGCGAACTCCGTCACAAATGCTTCAAGGGTTCGCGTTGTCCAGAAATCAACAGTGCGGGATATCTCGTTGTTCACCCTTTTTAGTATATTAATTCTCGCGGGGGTCCAAACAGGAAACTGACGTGCTTGGAAGTTCGTCCTTCGCTCTGTTAACCTGGATAACCACTGGTGCAACTCTATATGGATACTACCAAAGAAAATTTCATAAATGTCACAAAAAACATACCTTTGTAAAAAGTCATTTGCACTACGACGCGGCTATTTTTTCTCGTGCTCAACAAATTTCAGATAAGTCTCATCAAGCCAATCACCAATTTCCTTCACAGAGGGCCTCCAGAACATAGCCCTCGAGGTATGACGTAAACCCCTCTTGAGCAGATACTGAGTTCACCCGGCAACAAAACCAATTTGTTGGGAAATAGGGCAGACCCGGGTTTTATACCTTAACTTCGCACCAACAAAAGACCCACAGTGTTGGCCCTTTCGGCAACAACCTGCGAACAGGTTGCAGTCTCACCCGAAACAGCTATGGGGTGCTGGAGAACCAGATTTATGCAAGCAAAAGAGGGATCTTACTGTACCTTTAGCCTTTAACAAATTATCAATATAAATCACAGAACTTAACATTCACTTATTTAGCTTCGCAGTTAGATAAACAAACAGTTCCTTACGCAACCCTTTACTGGGAATTCACAGCGAAGTTATTGTTTAGCAGTGATCTCTACTTATCAGATATATAGATATAAATGCATGAAAGAACACAACATAAACAACACATAGAACCATGACACAAGATATAATGTGGTTCACCCCCAGTGTAGGAGTTACGTCCACAGAACTGTGTTTTATTCAATCTTTCTACAAAAACCACAGTTCTGATCTGCGCACTCAGCTGCAGATCCCTTCAGTCCTCAAAGTCGTGCACACAGCTACAGGCCTCTGCGCACACAACTGCATATTTCCTTATCACCCAAAACCCTCTGCGCACTCAGCTGCAGAGGTCGTCCACGCACACAGCTGGGACTTAACCTTTTCTTACAAAATTAGCCTTAGCTTCGCATCAATTCCTTTTACACAAAAATCCTAACCTTACTTACTTACAAGAGTTCCTATTTAAACAGTGCACTATTACAAAACCATGGACTTAAACCATGGGCACCCCGAACCCTAAACCCTGGATTTAACCCATGGGTTTATTACAAAATAAAGTTTTTGACTCTACCCCGACACCCCTAAGACTATTTTGAGCCGTAGCTCCGCTTACAAACTCCCAAAAACCCACGGAGCTATCCACCTTAAGGACCATTAGGGTGCGCGTCCCAACAATCACCACATAGTCGTGTGATAAATGACCACTAATTTTCCACCAATTTTCCACCAGTGGTCACCAACTCAAATGTGGTAATTTATATGTGGATTTTGGTCGTTTTTTGGTCATTTGTCTCTTATTTTGTATTAGGGCATGGAGGAATCAAACCACCAACCTCCTTCTTGTAAGACAGATGCTCTTCCATTGAGCTAGCACCCTTTAAGAATTTAGGAACCTAACTTACAGAGTCCTCTATAATTGTAAAAATGATCAATGTGTGCCTTTGAGTATCTAATGGCTTGCAAAGGATGATAGATTGTATAATTTCATAAGATATGATCAAGCAAGTTATGAAAACCATGCACATCGATATGGCTTCAAACGTGTCACAAGCGGGATTTGAACTTGGGCATTACCCCCACCAAAATATTTTCCAATCCAAAAGTTGGATTTGAAGTGAAAATCCCCAGATTGATGTGATAGCATCCTCCCTCACTATTGATTAACATCATCAGTCATTTCAGTGCCATGTCATGTGTGAATTCTTTGGCTTGTGGTTGTTATCTACGTGATGACTATAATAATTACAAGTATAATATTTTAGAATCATATTGCTATAATGGGATTACATACCACATTAATAATCTTCTCCTTCCTCTATGATTAATCCCCTTTGCTACAAATGTACAATATATAAAGTCACAATGCATGTCTCTGGTGAAGTTAGTATATAAAGTCAACACATATTCCTAGTGAAGTTAGGATGGGCATTTCATTTAGGACCAACTATAGCATAAAACAACATGTCAAGAACATGTTTTGGATAGTGAAAGGAAGAGGATAAAGTATCATCCCTAGATCTATGGAACGAAGTCCAAGAAATAACGAAATATACATTGGAAACATATACACCATACATAATGAACAATAATGAGAGGAAAAAGTGTGTCTGCCAACCTATGCCTTCACGAACAGATAAGTTTGGTTAAACGATATATTTATAGTTAACGAGGAAAATGTCATCAATATAGAGATGATTTATGGGAACATAGACATTGCAGAGTTCTTCATCTCCACTTTCAACCTGCATATGACAATTGGAGAAAAATATGAACTACCTTCAATACAAATCGAAATAATAGTTAAACTATATTCGACACTGCATGTTTAGCAATAAACATCCAGTTTTATTGCATTTTATGATGTCAATAGTCATCTACAAATAGATATCAATTTACAGATATCCAATAGACATTTCCATCTGTCACTCAATTTCAACATCTATGTGGAATAATTGGCATTAAGTCAAATTCAAGGATATCTAGACTCTAGAGCATAAGAAACTACCCGAAGGATGGGTGATGATGTGATAAAGTCAAATTCATATTCCCCTACATGTAGATGACGAATAATTGCAACCTCTTTGAAGGCCCTTTTGTTTTGGTCTACAAAGAATAGGCTATGAATAAGCTTTAAAATAACTTTCTAACAAAATAAAAATATACCACCTTATCCACAATCAAAACTTTGACTCTTTAATTAGTATTACATGTATGATGTATCCACAAATTAATACCTTAACTTTTTTTTGAATTTGACCAACTCGAATCCCAATGAATGGAAAGCTAGAAAACCATTATATTTCAATATATGGAAAATCTTCAGAAATTAAATCAAATATATTTTTTGAAACATCAAATAGGAATGAGAAAATAATATGACATGCTTTGGAACCATGATTTATTTGGAACACCTACTAGATTTACCATTGCTTTATTGGAATCAAAATGTTTGTAATTACCTAGTAAATGTATGAACACTAGTATTACCTATCATTAAGAATTGCAAGATTAAATCCTACCAAGATTGCAACCAAAAGTGCAAGGGGGTTTGTCAAAATGGCTAACCATGTTGCCAATAACATAGCTATTAATTATTGGTATGAAGTGAGCCCAACCTACAACAAGAACAATTAAACCAAAATAGAAAATCCAATGGTGTTCCATACTTACTATGAACTAATGTTATTATAATAAAGTAATTGGTATCGTAACTGCATCAAATAAATTAGCACATTAGTTTTTAATTCACTGAATTTTACTTTGCAACATAAAAAGCATCATGTAATATGTCATCTCATAATGTATAAATCAAAGGTGACAATTTATAAACATTATTAAAACGTGAAGAGTAATGAAGAAAAAACGTGTGTTTCTTCATAGATTTGCAGTGCCTACTAAGAATTCGGACCATACCATTTGTCCTATATACATGAGATGCTAGGTAAAGTTATTGCTAAATAGAATAAGATAAGATTTAGTCATTTCAAATCTAGTTGTGTGCATTTCTATGTGATTTCATGAAGTAAAAGACGGAAAAATGCTAGCTAGGTAGAGAATGTTGGATCCTCCTTACCCATTCATTAACATTGTATTAATAGGAATGATCTAAAAGCGGTATTTCTAACTTCCAAGGGTCTGTAAAATTTGAAGGATATGCACATTGATGGAAGACTAACTTCTATCTTATGGGCATATATATTCAATATATTATGGATTAGTTGTATGATAGATCATAGTAGGAAAGTTGAGCGTGTACAGTTAAGTTTTAGCATTTAGGATAAGATACTAGAATTTTATTAATGTTCTACAAATGGCCACAAAAGTAGGTTAATGAGACTGAAAAAGGACATCCAGAAACTAGATATCATTCACTACCCAATGTACCCATGCAAGCTATCATTTATCATTGTGTTAATTAAGCTAACCAGGTTCTCATTCTAAGCATCATCACAACATTTAATTTTGTTAAGCTTAGAGAGCTCCACCAACAAGATAAGTCATTTAAAGGTGATCATTCTTGAAGCATGAATTGTGTGTTTTCCTTAATGGTACTGTATATTGCTAGAACTTCGAACAACTATTGTTGGAGTTGGTTCATTTCTTGTTAGACCTATTTTACGTTTTTACAAACCTGTTGATTTAGTTTATCATGGCTTAAACAATTGCATTTGTAGGTAGTTTTCATTAAATCATTTTAATGATAAACTCCATATTGAGTAGTTAAGACATATTGGATGTAATTTGTAATATTCATATACAATGCAAGTCTAGTGAATAATCTAGACAATTCTTAAGTCTGTAATCCTTCGCTTTCACAAGATAATTCACAGCTTGAGCAAATTTAGCATAGGAAATATTGGTTTGGCATAGAGAATTTATATTAAATGTATGTTTGGATGGATTTGACAAGCTACAAATGGATATATGTTATAGAGAAAAAAATATTTACTACACAATTATTCTCACAAGTAGACAATTCCCCTACCTATGACTAAAAATGGAGTATTGCTGAAAAAATTCTCATGTTGAGGATATGACTAAAAATGGCACACATTCATTTACATAAGATATTGATTCCAAAGACAAAAAAACATTGTTATATTTCCTAGGGTATTCTGCATGTGTTAGGTAGCTTGATCTTGAGCATTTGAAATGAACTCATTTCATTGAGAGCTATCACAACTAAACATATGATGGTTTGTTCATCTGCAGTTGTTGTAAAGATCTTCAAACACTCAATTTGACTAGTGTCTCACTGGTAATGCTGAGAGTGTTCTTTGTCTATAATATTATTTTTCTAGAGGAACCTAAAATGTTTTTATAGTTGCCTGACATACCAGTATCTAGTTAATAGAGATTGTTGTGTTTGTTGCGTTGCGACGTTCACCAATTCATCTTAGCTAATAGATTTCTTTTCTAAATGTCTTCCTTATGTGGTTTCACTAGAGACATCTTGTCATGTTGCGAAACCTTGGATTCCAACATTTCTGTAATAGAGTTTGATGTGCAGTGATGTTCATAAGAAGTTCAGAAACTTACCTCAGTTATTATCAAGTTATGCAAGTATGTCTTGTAGTTCTGATGCATGTGATTGATTCCCAAAAAAGTTGTTTCTCCCCATGCAGAGTTAGCGGTTGTTCCTAAAAATTTTCTAGGATTGTGTATGAGGTTGGAATGTCAACATACAATGCAAATTTTCCGAGCGGGAACTTAATAATGGGATTTTAGGCTTTTCCCTTGGTGATTTGATACACTTGAAATTAACCATCACTCGATAACCATCAATATTTCAATTTATTGAAGTGTTGGTTCACCGTAAGAAGAGCTAAGATAAATGGTTAATAAGTGTATGATAGCTAAACAAGACAAGAAAAACATAATTAGACAACTCGATGACCTTCAAAAAGTGTCAAAAGAAATATTTGATTTTATGGAAGCTATGGTACCTTAGAAGAAGAAATGAGAGAAAGGGATAATAGGTATAAGGTAGCCACACTGGATGATAGGAAAAACATAAATATATGTTTAAACAACCAGTAGCTAATGACAAGGAAATCAAATTGATGGAAGAGTATGGTCCTCAATCATGTACTGACACAACTGTCATCCTTTATTACCAACCAATATAAAATATTTGTGCTCAAAAAATAAACAAGCACAAGATGTCAAAAAACATCAATATCTTATATTCAGAAAACTTAAGGGAAAGGCATTATGTTGGATAAATCTATTCTTTGACCTTGCAAAAAAAACAGGAGAAAACCTTGGACAATTGTGTTTGAAAGATGCGTAGGTTATGATATCACACTCTTCCACATTTTGTTAGGATTATTAATCCTCCCTTGTCCAAATTTGGTCATATGTATAAATCGGGAGTCATGTCTAAATTGGGAGTCCATCCAGTCTATTTATAGTCATTAACACCATTGGGTCCACTTGGCCTAATTGGGGCACATGTTTTAGTTACTAGAGTGTGGGGAACACTAATTAAGGCTCACTGCCACTGAGTGCACTTGATTGCATCAGTTTAGGAGCCTCCTAGACCAATCCCTACAATTTAGGAAGCCACTGGGAGTGCCGAAACCAACCAAGGTCAGTTCACTTCAGTTGATGACTAGTCAAGCTAAGTTAGGAGTCAGTTACATTCAGTTCTAGTCCTCTACATTCAGTTAGCACTAGGTTTACTTGACTACACTCATGTGGGGCGCGTTTCTCACCTACCACAATCAGTTAACCTTAATCAACACTGAATGTAACACTTGAGTTGTGTTTTAGAGCTCCGATGAACTCTGGTTATGGTTTAGACAAGGTCAGTTAACTATTGAGTCCTCCGATAGTGATTTAGACAAGGTCTTGGTTACCTACAGTCAAGTAGAATCTAATCAATTTGAACTTCCTCATGTGGATTTGAATTGCTTGTGGCTATTCAAGCCATTGTACTTCATTGTAATTATCTATCTAATTACTCTTTGATTAATGAAAAGCATTCACAGTTGCAAGCCATTTTTGCACTGTTTCATTCTTCAATAACTAAGTAAATTGTGTGATCTATCATGTGAGTTGTGTGTTTGTCCATAGATCTATGTGCTCAATTTAATACATTCCAGGTCATGATTCCACAATGAAAAATCTAAAGGGCAAGAAAATTTACAAAAAATTGATAATAGCATATTTTGACAATTGAATCTACATAATAAACAATACTTGTGTACTAGAAATGCATTGTGCATCATCTTCCTTATTTTTTAAGAAAGCCAAAAAATTAAATGGATTGCAAACAAGCAATACAAATTATGATTTAGACTCACACATTAAATATAAATTCCATGACACGATTTTAATAATAGCTACATAACAATAAACTTATTTCCTAGTTTTCCCTTGCACTTACGTTTGCCCTCTTTTCCAACTAATGGTAGAATTGTGCATAAAATGTAAGAAAGGTTAAGAAAAGTTTTTTGTTTTTTGTTTCCTAAATCAATTCAAGTAATTCAGATCCAAAATAAACAATATCATAGGTAGCTTCTAGTCCCAAAATATGAAAAAAATGGAACTGATAACAAGAAGACTAGCCTAGCAAACCTTCTAGTTTATGGTAGATGACAAAAATTGTATACATGGTTAAATCATTTCTTACATCTTAACAAAGGGACTAAAATTATGTTGAAATTAGCATCCTTGGAAAATACTTCAAAATAGATAAGGCTGAAGTGAATCCAATTGTAAATCAAAAAAAATATTCTCCATATGACAAGAAAGTAAGAAAAATAAAGAATACAACAATTTCCTAAGGAAATAACAAAAACAAATCCTTTTTAATTATCGCCATGTGACAAAATATGAGAATACTAACATCAAATACATGTGTGATCAGAAATAACATGTCCTCATCAAGCAACTTGCATGTTATCTTTGAAGCATGGTATGTAGAACCATGCCATGGGAGCCTCTTAAAGCATGGTATGTAATGGAACAAATATGTCTTTAAGTTTCATACTGCTTTGGAGACTTATGAAAATCTATCCACAAAGATCTGGTGATATTTGAGCATTCCAAAGAAGATTATCACTTGTTTTGTGCCCATCCTTCCATATGTAATCCATGTAGCTCTATAAAACCCATCACATGACAAACCAGCAAGTAAGAAGGAAGATACCCTTAAAGATCTCTTCAATCATCCATTACAATACCCATCTAAAGGATTAGGTACAAACAACAGATGATGTACATAAGTGGCCAACTTTCCTTGAACCATCCCTTTGGAAAATAGAGAAACACCTACCTACTACATTACCCATCAATGGAGGTATTCGTGATGAAATTTCATAAGTCGACTTGAGTAACTATAGTTCATTAACCGATGTCACTGAAACTCCTCCATTTATTTATCACTTATCTCCAACAGAGAAAAATGGGCCCACTAGCATGCTATTTTTTTAAACTATTTCCAAATCATTGACAATTGTTTCACAGTGATTTCAACCATTCATTTCATCCCATAGTTTCATTTAATAATTTCACACTTGAACAAACACTATGATACACACAACAATTTTTTATGGACTAAACAAGTGACTATGCACTTACAAAAGAAATGGAACTAGATTAATTAGAGGCAGATCTTAGGGAACATCCTATTTTCATGTAGAAACAACAAAAGGAGCGTTTATTATGCAATTCATCAGGATACAGATAATAGGTTGAAAAATTTATATCTCCCATGCATAAGATTAGGACTCTCACAAGTGGCAGGAGGATTCCTCTAGGAGCTCAGGAACTTGGTTCATTTGTGGGGTACTGGACTCAGAAGAAATAGTGCAGGGTGTCTTGAATGGAACATGAATGATTGCATAAGCTATGACATATGTTAATCCTTAGATAGATTATTTAACACATAGTATGCCTCCCAACATCAATACCTACTCTAAATGGAGATTCTAATATTACTATAACAATGGCATTCCTATACAGTGTATAGGTAATACTATGAAGTCATGTAGTAAGTTACTGGTGGAAGACAAATGTGAGGTGTGAGTGAAGACTAATATAACAAGAAATATCCCCTCAAATATAGGAATGAATCTCCCTAATTTCTATTGTCTTTGTTTTTCTCCTTGCCATTTGACCACAAGGCCGCCCTTTGAAAATATATGAAAATATTGGATGGAATCACACTAAACAAGATATTAAATACATTAATGAACAAGCAACTAAATTTATAACAAATAAATGAACAAGTAATAGGATGTAGATAGTGATCGAACAAAGGTGGGAAATCCTAAGGTAGATCAAGAGTCATGACAAGCAATAAGGGGGAAAAGGATATAAAGAAACTGTAAATCAATAGGAAAAATAAGTTTTGGAATGTAGCATAGAATAAGCATAGTACTAATGAGGAAGGGAAGAACGTTTGGTTGATATTTGAAGAGAGAACAGGTACTAGTAGTGTTGCATATATCAATATCATAAAAATATCAGTGGGATCATAAAATCAAAATATTGGAAATATCAGGAAAACACAAGCATTTAAAGATATATTTAAAAAATGGGTTTTTCCTTTTATATCCTTTTGCATGCATCGTTGATATTTTCAAGTTTTATCACCACCGCACGATGTCTTGCATGCATTATTTCCTTTTCCTGAATTACTAAATAAATGGATAAAAACATATTTATCAATCATCGTGATATTTGCAATAGCCACAACACTTGATTCTATTCATCTGACAATGGAACATAATAAATATAATCCCATAAACAAATCACAGGGTGGGAATAATATTGAGTACCTTGTCCAAATTCATGCTATTTTATTTTATAATTAACAACACATAAATGCACACTCGCAGATTTTGGTGCAAAAGCCCTGAATGGAAAAGTTATTAGAATGTGTACTAATTAACATATGAGAAAAAATTGGGAAATTGAGCTCTCATTAATATCATTCTTGAATAACATCACTTCAAAATTTAGTAGTGGACAAATGCTAAGGGTAAAAATAATATAATCGTCTTCAAGACCTACATCTCAATAAACAATGAAAAGCCTACATCTTGAAGATCTACATCTTAATAAACAATGAAAATCCCTTATAATATGATTGATTTGTCGTTATGGGTGAACATGTATCATTTCAAGCATATATATTTACACTCCAGGACACTGGATTTCAATAAAAATTGATATCAAACAATTGTCATGCAATATCTTTACTCGACCCATATTTGGCATACATGTCTATTGTTATATTATAAATTAATCATCCCTTGACCACCATAGTCTATTTGTATTTTCCTAGATTAAGAGTCTGATGCCACCTCACTAGTGCCATAGGGAACTCATCTGGGGGACACCTACCACCTGTGGCGCCAGTTTACATGAGTTTGGGAGCTCCAAAGAGAAATCCCTATAATTAAGGAACCCACACTCAGTGCCACCAGCAATTGTCCCTAGTCCATGTTCATTCATTCTCTGATTCCCATAAGTTAGTTCACTCTCAGTCATGCTAGTGTCACTTTGCATGATTTGAGGAAAGCAGGGCGCCATTGCTCACCTAACTCAGCCAGTTAACTGGTTGTGAACTAATTTAGTCATCTAGAGTAGCAATTACTAAGTTCTAGTGGTGTTTTTCCATAGTTAGAGTTATCTGGAGTCAGTCCAAGTTAGGTAATTCGAACCATACCTATTAGTTTTGAATTCTCCTATTTGAATCATTATTGTACTATAGATTTGTTACTGATTAATGGATGTAATGATATTCTTCCAATTTTGTCTCCATGTGTGTACAATTTTTCCATTAATAATTGATCAATGTTTACTAAATTATTCCTCTCTTATGGAGCCTTGTTTTCAAATTTAATTCATGCAATCCTAAAGATCCTTAGCTTAACTAAAATAAAACATCTATAAGGGTTATTTTCAAAACAATGTCTATTTCAAGTCTTCTTTTGATAGTATAACCATGGATCACTCTCCCTTGATGTAAAGCTCCTAAAAGGGCACATGATGGGAGAATGCTCACCATGGCGATAGAGTGAGGGGTCATTTTTTCCAATTGCATTTGCACTAGTACAAAATGAGAGATAAGTGACCAGGAGACCAAAAAACTTGGTCAACATGGGTTTTTCAAGGGATAAGTGTCAAAATTGAGAAATTTTAAGTGAGGTAACTACAAATGACCAACATAAATGACCAATTTGGTCACAGGATAAGAACTAAATTAAAAATGACCAAGATAAATGACCAATTTGGACACAAGATCAGAATTAAACTAAAAATGACCACATAGAAATTGGTAATTTATTTGGTCATTTTTAGTGGTGTCACTTCGACAATGAAAAATTACATTTTTTATAATGAATTTGTACAATTTACTAAATTTTAACACTACAGATGGATTCAAAGACCCCTTGGAGTCTTTGAATCCATCTACAATGTTAAAATTTAGTAAATTGTAATGTAGATGGATTCAGAGACGCGAGCTATTGTCGAAACATGATGTCGTAGGCGAACTTGCTAAAATTTATGAATGGTGCTTACTGTAAATGGTTATGAATGGTAGAGTGACGGTCATTAACATGATTTGGTTGATGGTGATGTTTAATGTGTAATGATGTCAATTACCCAAGAAATGATGAATTGTGATGTTTTGGCATCGATGAGAAGTAATCACATCAACCTCCAAATTAGCGGTGAACTTGGAAGAACTTTTGGCGGAACGAACGATGTATGGAAACAAATGACAAGTTGCAGTAGCATGAGAGATGCTTGCTTATTTGCTAGAATCATCGTATTTCCAAAGAAAAACATAACAAAACTTTAAGTCATGTTGTAACTTAGAGTTTTGAAAGAAGCGGAATGATTTAAATGATGTTATTGATTACAATTTTCGTCATGCTGATACTTTGAATCTTTTTACTATATTGTTACTTGGACACATTTCAACAGTTGATCATGGTGTCACTTAGACAAGTTTCAACAATTTCTTCACGATGTTACTTGACAAGTAACGACTTCTTGTAGAAGGTACACCACCATTTATTCTTTGAAAATCAATTGTTCTTATAATAAAAAAAGGTCATAATGTTCCAAAATTTAAAATTTAGCATTAAATATTTATTTTGAAACAAAAATTACTTGCAAATTTTATACGTTTTTTTTATAGATTCCAACCGCGGGCATGTTGATTTTCAATTGAAATCTATCCAACTATGCCCTAGAGGGGTTTTCACAATTATATTATTTTTCTCTTCTCATTTTTAATTGTAGATGCCAACCACCATCAAGATGGTTTTCAATTGGCATATGTCCAGTTGTGTCTCATAAGGGTTTTCACAGTTATAATTTTTAGTTTTTTTTAATATATGCTCAAAGGGATCATGTAGGTGGAGGTATGGAGGCTTTTCCCTCCTCATGCAACATTTCGAATGTGGGCTGGAAGAAACTTGCTTAATGAAAGAGTCCTTTGAGGTCAAATGATGGTATAACCATAGACGATGTCCATTAGTAATTAAAGAGGTGTGTTCTCTGTCTATGGTTACAAGTTTGATATTCCTGTTGTCAAAGACTATTTCTACCTCATAAGGACCTAACCACCTAGTGTGAAGTTTTCCCTTGAAATCCTTGAATATAGAGTCATACAGTAGTGCGCAATCCCCTGGTTGGAACAACTTTTTTATGAGCTTGTAATGCCACTTTGTGCGTTGTTGTTGCAATACGTCCAAACAAATTTCAAAAAGCTCATTGAGTTGTTCTAATCAATGCCTCTGAGTTGTTGTTAAATATAGACCAAAATCTATAACAATTCTAAGTGTGTTGATTTCAAATTCAATTAGAAATATCAGACACTTGTCATACACCATATCAAATGGAGAGAAGCTTGTTGTATTTTCCCTAGTAGTCATATAGTCCCATATAGATTCCAGCAGTCAATCGACACAATCACAAAAGTGAATAGCCACAGTCTTCATAAAAATATTTTCTATTACTTTGTTAGTGCTCTCGACCTTCCCATTTGCTTACAAGTGATAAGGAGAAGTGACCCAATGTTGAATCTTGTACTTTGCAATAAGCTCCTCAATCCTATTCCCTATGAACTATGCTCCTCCATCGATAACTATATCTCTCGACATCCCATAACAGAGAAATATTTCTTCAAACAAGAAGTCAATAGTAGCTTGGTTTATGTCTCTTGGGAGAGGCTCTGCATCTACCCGCTTGTTTACATAGTTTGTGCACACCAAGATATAATATTTTTGATGGGATGGGAGATTCATTGGGCCCACAATATCAAGGGTCCATTTCTCAAAGGGTTATATTACTAGTTGTGATTGTAATGACATCTCATCGCACTGAATGGGGTTTCCCATTCAGTGGAAGTTTTTACATTCCATTACGTATTTCTTTGCGTTGTTAAATATAGTGGGACAATAATAACCAGTGTAGAATGCTTTGTGTCTCGTTCTTTTATCTACAAAATGCCCTTCGTAGGGCTCATCATGATAGGATTTAAGGGCGTCTTGGATCTCGTCCTCACTTACATATCTCTATATTATCTAATCCACTTCTTTGTAAAACAGGTATCCATCTATCCACAAAAATCTAGCACTTTGTTGGATGATCTTCTATCTTTCCCTTTAAGAGAAGTGTTGCAACAACATCCCAGGAGCAAGGTAATTAGCAGTGTTTGTGGAACATGGTGTAAGAAGACACTACAAGCAAGTGTTCATCCAAAAAACTCGTCTTCTACAAGAGATTTGCTAGTTTTCACAATAAGTCTAGATAAAAAATCCATAGACACATTGTCTTTTCTAGGTTTGTCAATGATGGTAATATCAAATTCTTGCATTAATAGTAAGCATCTAATAACTTGGGCACTTGTAATGTGATTATTAGCTAAATACATGATAGTTGAGTGATCTGTATGTACAAATATGGGATAACCATTTATGTAGTGTCAGAATTTATTGATTGCAAACATAATAACAATGAACTCTTTTTTGGTTATCATGTAATTCAATTTTGCGAGAGCTAAGTTCATGCTAGCATAATAGATGGCATAAGGATTCTTGTCCTCTTATTTTCCTAGGACTTAATGCATTTGCAATCGGGTGCCATCAACCCAATCCGAGAGCCAAACGAGTTGTTGTCTTTCTCCTCCTCCCACATCCCTACATCTGGTTGCACCCAATTGTGCCACCCACTGGTGCATTCCACGTAAAGTGTTTTGGACTTCCTGCAAGGAGCATTGCACGAAACAAGGTTTCAACTGTTGCGCTTCTTCCAAGTACCCATTTAAACTCTGGTTCATGTTATTGATTCAATTTCTTGATTGTTATTTCAAGTTTGGAATGGTGCTTAATGATAGGTCTCTGGACTTGGCGCTTAACGATTGGTCACCTGCTTTCCTACAACGACCTTGTTTCCTCCACCAAGCACCCGTTTTGAATTCATACCTAGGGAGTCAAAATGTGTAAAGAAAATGAGAAGGTTGCTTCAGCTACTGGAGTGCTTTGAGGTACCCATTTAAACTCTTGTTCATATTCATGATTTTTATCTCAAATTCAGCGAAATTTGGGACGGGAATTCGTCAATTCAACTCCTTTAGCCAACTATTTGGCCTAATTTTATGGACAACATGTAAAGCACATAATTCTTTGGACTGCATATAAGGCACATCGTTCATTGAATGACATAATTCACATTGCATTATAGAATCAAAACACTTATATAGTATGAAAATTGGTCATGATGACCATGACACTACCATTGGATAATCTCTCCCCCTGAGTTGGGGTAATTAATATGATAGAAGGGGCCATGAGCACTCTCTCGATACATTTTTATTTGTAGGATGTCTAACTTACAATATTTAGTGTGGGGTTCAATGTTGGACTCTAGACTTTACTATCTTTGGGTTACAACCTTGTTATGATTACAAGCATCCTTGGGTATCTCTGGATAATTTTTTCAAAAAATCAAAATTATAACTATGATAATTTTTCAAAAAAGATAGTTAATTAACAATTAGTTTAGGGTGATTGCGTTATATCAAACTTTACAATCGTGCTTAGGTGTAAGAGTTCATCTTATGGGTTGGAGATTAGATTGATTAGGGCTGGCAAGTTGGGATAAGTTAGGGTGACCACAATTTAAATTCAAATTCATCATTGTGCTTCAATTTAATTTCATCTTGTAGGGAATGTAAGTTACATTGATGGAGGGTAGCTTGGATAATTATTATTTTCTTCAAAGAACGAGATTTAAATGATATTTAGTTTTGGACAACAACAAGCTAAATGTAAATGTAAGTTAAGTTCATTGTTGTGCTTAGGTGTAAATTTATCTTATGGGAATGTAGGTGGGCATTTGGTTTAGATATTTATTACTACCTTTTGACAATAATATATATATAATGTTAAGTTAGGGCAATCACAAGTTAAATATATGGCATAGAGGTTTGAACATAAATGAAATTAACATAAATAAAGTAAAGATTGAACAAAATGTGCATAGGAAAAAATTATAATGTAACAATGTTTGCATTACTACCTACACAATGCTTTATGAAATTAACATAAATAAAGTAAAGATTGAACAAAATGTGCATAGAAAAAAATTATAATGTAACAATGTTTGCATTACTACCTACACAATGCTTTATGAAATAGAGGGAGAAAGAAAACACTTTTGTGTCATATTATAGATTGTGCATAGGGATACATTTAGTTACAAGTGTGTATGTTCATGTCCTAAAATCAATTTGGTTGTCATAACTATTGGTGATTAGTTGAATTTATGGTGTGTTATGCATTGTTGTAGGGTTTGTGTGTCCATGATGGTCTTAGGACTACTTAGTTGTAGGTGCTCAAAGGTTGATGACATGTACGTTGTTGAGGTAGTCACAAGTATGGTGTTGAGGTGTGCTTCCTAGGTTATTAGCATAGTTTCACATAACACTTTTTGTGTCCATTGTGCATTAGGGACAACAGATTGTTTCCATGGGATTATTTCGTAGACCTTGTGACAGGGATTGCTTATATCTATATTGGGGTGTAAGGGTTGGCATGGTTGGAGGTTTGGTGTGGAGGATGGGAACTTTTTTTATGGATGCGAGGATTTGTACTAGACACTCATAGTTGTGCTTGGGCCATTAAATTAAATTTGTAATAACATAGACACAAAAAGTGAGAGGATAACAATGGGGGTGAATGGGTATAGTCTCAGAGAACAATATAATAAATCCATCCATCTTGGTACTTGCATAAGCAATAGAATTACTAAAACATATAATACTATAACTATCAAATATAGTAATGTTGAATAGCTATCAAATATCACAATGTTGAATACCTTGTTGGAGTCATTCATAACTAGCTATGCAACTTCCAAAATTTTAGGTAAGTTAGGTACAAATCTTATCTAATATACTTAGTTTTATATTCTCAAGCTCCTTATCTTAAAAACTTAACCTTAGGATGCTAGATGGCTAGGGAGATTCTATTCCAGTTATTGAATTGACCATGTTATAAGAAAACATGCTCAGTATTAAGGCCTCAAAATCTCTATCAACAAACTCCTTTATAGTGCACATATTATTTTCCAATAGAGCCACCCTTCTAGAAATAATTTTTGAATGTACGAAAATGTTTCAATCGAGCCTTTACGTTAAGGTAGGGAATTGGGTTCTTTATGAAAACCAT
This sequence comes from Pseudotsuga menziesii, assembly GCA_001517045.1. Taxonomy (NCBI): domain Eukaryota; kingdom Viridiplantae; phylum Streptophyta; class Pinopsida; order Pinales; family Pinaceae; genus Pseudotsuga; species Pseudotsuga menziesii. Next base: position 63,009 of record LPNX010602344.1, on the reverse strand, counting down.
GTTGTTCATAGGATCTATGGCTGAAAAATGCTCAATTTTATTTGATACCAATTTACCTTTGGCCCTAGTTATTTTTATTTGGAATTTAGCTTTGAATTTTTTTCTTAAAATCAACTATATATGATCCTAATTAAAAGGCTAATATATTTTTGTTAGCCCCCCCAAAATCATTAGGGCATTCTAGAACCATAAGAAGATCATATTTCTGGGAGGAACCATGATCCATCATTAGATTTAGAGTGAGTTTGTTAGGTGTTATCTAAATATATATTTTCTTGACACCCCTCATTGGAACCCCGTGAAATGGATTGTTATGGTTTGAATCAATCCAGTGCATTTTAGGCTTTGTTGAAGTCATTTTCCTATTAGTAGAACTCCCAAAGGCATTAGGCCATGCTAGAACAATGTGATTTTAGATCATGTTTCTCGACCGAGCCACAGTGCATCACTAGAGGCTTATTAGAATTGTTCTAGAATCATGCCTCGAAGTAAGCTAATTCCACAACGTAATGCACCACGAGGTTACATTCTATGGCATGGAACTTGTTATCTCCTAAATAAATCAGTCCTCAATAAATTAGACTTAGAAGATTTATATTGTGTAGTGATAGGAGGTCAAATTTTTTTTTCAAAGGTTTTCAAGGATCATTGTGAAAGATTGAGGTGTTTAATGAAGTTTGGAACACTTTTGACTCTGTTTTCTAATAAAATATTCGAAGCTCAACTTTTGGTGGCTTAGGTGAACATCTCAACTGTTCATTAGCCACCGAAAAGCCCAGCTTTGAGCAGCTTAAAAATAGAATTCGGGGCTACCTTAGCCACCAAAAGCGCATTGAAGTTAAAACAGTTGGCGAATCCATCACACTCAACAACCGTCAGCATGAAGAGTGCCAGCACCAAGCCATTAAATGCCGAAAAGATAGGACCTGCAATAAATCATGAGTTGGTAAGAGGGGTCATTATGAAACTGAAGTGACCTATCAAAACCCAAACCGTCTCTGCCCTCCACCTGTCCCATGTCTGTGATCGAACCACCATGAAGCATTGGTTTCCAGTTTGAATAATTACGACACTGGCTAGCTTACGGGTCTCATCAGGATTCACCGCCACCCTGCTCAAATCGCAATTGTCAGTCAGCTCCCTCAAAATTAACACCCCCTCCTTAATTCATTCCACATTTCTTGCATGCGTCCTCACTGAGCCAAGCTCCCCTGAAATATAGCACTGTAATTGCCTTCCCCAGGGTTTGAATTTTCAATTTTGCAGGTACAGAAGAACAATCCAGGAAATGAAGAAATGTAATACACCAAAAATTCGTAAAAATTTAAAATTTTCAAGTGACATAAAATGTCTAAAGTCGCAGCTAACTATCTGCTAATGGTTAGCGGAAAAATGAAACAGTTTATTAAAGAACATGAGATCGCTTCTTTATAAGGATCTGTAAACTAAAAGGTGTAATCTTAAAAAAATCGTGTTAGTGCTATTAATGACTTTAACAGCTGCAATTCTATCAGAGATAGAAAAGGACTTGCATTTTGTTGCTGCTAGATGTACTGATGTTTATCTTTTTGACAAGTAGGTAAGAAATCTTGTTTGTGATAGGGCTTACTTAGCATTCAACTAACTCAATTGGATGGTTGGTTCCTTACAGGTTTAGCAGGTAAACGTAAGAGCTAGTAGGGTGTTATTTAAAATCACATCGAGAAGCTACTTCCCTAGCGTGATTAAGATGCTAGTCTTAGAAAATGTTTTAATATGCTGCTTGTCTTCAAGGAGGTAATGTTGGTCTCAATTTATTTTATTATCAAAACTCTGTAATGATGTTTACACAAGCTACAAAAGCACGGGTTAAAATATTGCATGCTCAATTAATGTTCCCAATCAATTGGATATTTATAATTTAATTTTCTAAAGAACAAATGTATTTTTGTTTACAATAATGGTAATTGAGAGTTTACATAGAGAGAAAATAGTTCATAGCTTGGGGCTTAAATCACCCCATACTGTTTGATGCCTCTCATAGTTATCTTCATCACAGGACTCTATCTTGTAATATCCTTCTCTCAAATGAATGACCAAGTTACTTATACTTTTATTTATAAAGTCATCATTAAGTTGTTTAGAATTTTATTGGAAACTCTTATTTCATTTTTGGTCTTCAGCTCACAAAAAACTCTTCCAATAATAACTCCAAGGCTAAGTTCCAAGAATTAATAGCTAGCTCTACTTCTTACTATGGTTATAAGTAAAAACATGTTCTTCTCACAAATTTCCACTAAACCTAGTTAACACACATAACTATCCAACTTGGGTTATTATCCAAGAAAGCTCTAGAATACAAAAACAATTGTGCATATTATATTCTATAGTTGACCCTTTAAGTAATTATACTCCATGATCATACTAAATTATTGGCAATCATATAATATGCATAGTTTAACATGATTATAGATTTGATTAAGAAATCATTGTATTGCAGAAAGGGACCGTCCTCCACTATAGACTTACACCCTCAGTTCACAAAAGATTTCGGCGGACACGTGGAAATGATTTCATCCACGGGATGGTTGACTTAAAAGACCAAAACCCTATCCAGTTCATTTCACTTTATGAGGGTTTCTTGTCTGTGTGTTCGAGTTGTAGGCTAGTGGCTTTCGATACCCTGCATATACCTCCATGTTTGTATGTTTCTTTCAGCACAATATGCCATGAGCTGAGATGATGTAATGAGGTCGTAAGTGGTTATTTAGTGCTTAAGAACTCTGTGCGTAAAGGGAGTATAGGACTATTTTTTTTTCTTTGGCTTCGTTGGAGGTTAAAGAAGAGATCAGTGGACCAAACCTTCTTTTCTTTTAGAAAAATATCCTTTGTTCTAGACAAAGGATATCTTGGCTCCTTCGAAAAGGTGACTTCGGGTTCAGTTGAATTGGCACACAAATCTTGTTCTGGGTGGTTACTCTTCTGTAAACTATTGAGCTGCTCCAGTAGTTGCATCCTTCACATTTCCAAAACGATAATCTTGGCAGGTAAAAACTGGTCATAAGTTCATCTTCGTGGAAGTTTTAAAAGTTTTTCAAATACCTTTTAACTGCTATTAATATTAATATATTTGTTTACTGTGCAGGTTCTTCCTGCGGGGAAAGGGGTTTAGTGATAGCTCAAACTATCCCCTTTTCACAGGCACGCTACCTTGGTAAACCTCGATTGCAAATGAGGTTTTCTTCCTGCATAATGTTGTGGTTGTTGGAAGTTTGGTTCCTACAATTGAGAAAGGCACGGCCTTGGTTAACTATTAGCTTAGAGTATCAAAGCTTGCTTGTTTTTCTGTAATAGTTTGAAATCCTTAGAGGGTACTTTGTGCAGGGATGATGAAGGCTCTAGTAGCCGCGATGGAAATTTTTTTTTTTGTCTTTCTGCCTTACGGCCTGAACAATGTAACTCCTTTTACTTTAAAAAGAAATGATAGAGCTCATCTCTTAAACCCTTTGAGGCTGTCAACCTCTATCTAGCTAATTTTTATAGTTTTTATAATAGATTCTAGCAGGTAAGATAAGACTGTAAATCGGTTAGGATTTGTAAATTAATTAAGGGTTTTACCTGTCAGTAAAGAATGGTTACTGTTTGATTTATATATTTTGCATAGTTCAGATTTTTTAACAGGTCTGAGACTCGACCTTTAGTTCTAAAGCTTGTGAGCCATTTCTTCTTAATTGTTTTTTTGTTTTTAACAAATTGTTTATGTAATATTTTAATTATTATAGTGTATTTATAAAGATTTCCAGTGCAATGTTTTATGGGAAATTTTTACTGTGTTTGAAGAGTAATATTTTACTCTGTTTTGGTTCAAAAACGGTTAATTATTAAGTGTACCCTACAATTCGGGAAAGAATAAATTTGATAGGGAAAAAAATTCTGAGCTCTGTTTTATTATTTTCTTTTAATAAATTTTATAGTTGTTTGACTTTTATAAAGGAAATTTTAAGGGTAAATACTACAAGATTGAGAATAGGATTAATTTTATCATTCAATAATCTAGGTGGTTCTATTTAGGTTACAGTAGAAACTTCTGTCTTAAATCAGAGACACAAATTGTCTGGAATCAAATGTTATAAGATTGTTTTGAAATTTATCTTAACCTAAACCCTAGATGATAGTTTGTTTACTATACCTATGCTTATTTAATAAACTGTAAGTTTTGTGTTTTGTAAAGAATACTAGAATTAAAAATAGGTCTATAAGTAATGTAACTACTAAATTTTTTTACATACCTATGTTTAGTTCTTATCTGAAGTAAATACATTTAATACATACATTATTTACTACTTCTTTACAAAATAAATCATAAGCAAACTAAAGAAGAAATTAGCTACATTTTTCATTCAGAGGAAAATAATCATCATATCTACCTAAACACCCAGCTGCACTAGAGTACTGCCTGAGCCAAGCGTGGAAAAATGCAGTATGGAATTCTAATTCTATTTATTTCTCATTTAGCATATTTACTACTATTTATAACATAATCTGCAAATTACTAAGTCCAATAATACACAGTTACTCCTTTCTACATAAACCCTAATTAAATACTAACATGTCTGTATTTAAAAAAAACTAGAAGCCATTTGACTGAAGACAGTAAATAAATATAATAACATGAAAACAAATAGAACCTATCAATGATCAGGCGAAAACATCTTAAGGAGGTTGTTCCTCCCAACCAGCTCCTAGAGGAAGCTTAGACTGCACTTCCTCAGGACACCCGAGCCTGTTCCTGGTCCTCCTGGTAGAGTACTGGGTGAAGGATATGTCCTTAAGACCTCTATCATCTGACTGGTCCAATTATCTTAGTAATTCAAATCTGCTCACATCAGTAAGAAATTCAGCCTAATAGCTGCAATAAGTTAAATCTCAGCACTTAACCCCTCAAACTCACTTCAGTAATCCCCTCCATCGAATTTCTCATGAGTAAATTCTTTCACTCTGAATGATCACCTCCCAGAATGAGCAGCCTCAGTTGTCTTCAATGGGAAATTTTATAGAGATGCCTAGGTCTTATGGGTTAGTTTTCATTTAATGAGCCACCTGCTCCAATTCCACTTTATTGGGGAATCCTGACCACAAATATAGGGAAGTTACCACCTGCAACAGTTGGAAGTAGTTTGAGGATTCCGTCACATGCCAGTGTACTCTCCACCCAGTCTCCTCCACCAAATGGCTAGTAAACACTCTTTTAATAGCTTCCCTAAACTATTGTATCATCATTTATTTATTTATAAATAAAATATTCTGAATTACATTAATTATTCTTGACCCCACTTGGTCATCAATTACAAACTTAGCATAAAATATAACAGAATGCTCCTCAAATAACATTAATTGTTTTTGCAAATTGGAGCATGTGACATACACACCCCCTTAAATTATAACATCGTCCTCGATGTTGTTTATTCCTCGTCCTCAGAGCTCCCCTGAAATAGAATTGGATATGCATCCCACATATGACTTTCCAATTCCTAGGTGGCTTCCTCTGGACTATGGTGCTTCCATTGCACCTTCACCTAACCAATGGTGCGTTTCCGAAGCGAGATCTCCCTCCGTTCGATGATACAATCCGGTTCCACCAAAAAATCTCCTTCGGGTTCCACCTGCACATCGTTCCAATTAATAACATGAGTACTATCATGTACATATTTTTTTAATACAGAAATGTGAAAAACATTGTGAACTCTTAGATTTGGTGGTAGAGCTAACTGATATGCTACTTGTTCGATCCTAGACAGTACTTCAAAAGGACCACAATATCGAGGTGCTAACTTGGCACAGCTACCCAACCTCAGAGAACTCTTTTTGGGTCTCACCTTAATAGAAACATGTTCGCCTACCTGGAACTTCTTTGGAGTTCGTTTAAGGTTTGCTTGAATTTTTTTTTGATCTTGCGCAATTTTCAAATTACCTTGTACCTGTTTTACAATTAATTCCATTTCTTTCAATAATTCAGGTTCTAATACTAACCTGTCCACTGAATTACTCCAAGAGATGGGAGTATTGCATTTTCTTCCATACAGAATTTCGAAAGGACTATACCTAGCTGAAGCTTGATAATGATTATTGTAAGCAAATTCTACCAGGTGTAAATAATATTCCCATTTACCTGGCTACTCCTTTACGTACATTCTGAGTAGATCCTCCAATACCCGATTTTCTCTTTCAATCTGTCCATTGGTTTGGGGATGGAAACAGGTACTAAAGTTTAACGTAGTATTTAATCCTTTAAACAAAGATTTCCAAAAATTACCTATAAATTTAGGGTCTCGGTATGAAATTATCACCTTCGGTATTCCATGCAACTGAAAAATTTGTTTAAAGAAAATATCAGCAATATTTGCAGCTTTATATGTAGTTTTTACAGGTATAAAATGGGCTGCTTTACTCCATTTGTCAACCACTACCATTATTGAGTCATTTAAGTTCTGATTTCTAGGTAATCCTGTAACAAAATCAAGGCTAATTATCTCCCATTTTCATCTAGCAATAGGCAATGGTTGAAGTAGCCCAGCTGGATGCCGATGTTCAGTTTTTACTTACTGACATTAAAAGCATCTAACAATATATTCTACCAGTTTATTTTTCATATTTGGCTAGAAATAATCCTTTTTTAGCATGGTTATGGTTTTCTGATAACCTGGATGCCTTGAATAAGGAGTTTTATGAATTTTGTTTAAAATTAACAGCTTAATCCTAGGTACATTAGGTACGTATAATCTATCTTTATATAGTAATAATCATTTTTCATTCAAGCTGTACCCTATACTTGGAATTTCTATTAAATTCTCTTTTACTTTTGCTTGTAATTTTCGGTAATTTTCATCTTGTTATATTCTAGCTTCAAGTTGTTCTTCCAAGTCTGTTGTATAAGTGTTGATGGCTGCTGTAAAATTCAGCTTTGCATTTCTACTTAATGCATCAGCAACCTTATTCTCCTTTCCTTTAATGTGTTGAATTTCAAAATCGTATTCACTTAGAAAAGCTAGCCACCTAGCTTGCCTAGCATTCAAGTTAGGTTGATCTAACATGTATTTCAATCCTTTATTATCCGTCATTAAGATAAACTTTCTTTCAATTAAATGATGACACCACATCTTTAAGGCATGTATGACAACAGCTAATTCTAAGTCATAGGTCGCATAATTTTTCTCATGAATCTTCAGTTTCCTAGACTCATAAGCAATGACATGTCCTTCCTGATTCAATACTCCACCTAAACCGTGATTGCATGCATCAATACATACTATAAAATATTTATTATGGTCAGCAATTCTTAAAATTGGTGCAGTGGTTAATAATGTTTTTAACTTTTTAAAACTGTCTTCGCACTTCTGATTCCAATAAAAAAATTTCCTCTTTTTTCTGCAAAGAGGTTATAGGATTTGCAATTCTTGAAAACCCTTCGATGAACCTCTGGTAATAACCGGTAATCCCCATGAATGATCGGATGTCAGTTATGTATTTTGGGACTGGCCAATCTTTGATTGCCTTTATATTTTCGGGGTCAACCAAAATTCCTTCTTTAGTCACCACATGACCTAAATACTGGATTTTATCTTTAAAGAAGTCACATTTACTAAATTTTGCTAAAAGTTGATGCTCTCGTAACTCTTGCAAGACAATTTTTAGGTGTTCTTTATGTTCCTCTTCAGATTTTGAGTAAATTAAGATGGCGTCAATAAATACGACCACAAATTTATCCAGATATTTGTGCATTACATTATTCATTAGACACATAAAGATAGCTGGAGCATTAGTAAGCCCGAAAGGCATAACGACAAACTCGTAATGTCCATATCGAGTTTTAAAGGCTGTTTTAAATATGTCTTCATCTTTGATTCAGACCTGGTGATATCTAGACCATAAATCAATCTTTGAAAACACCGTGGCTCCACGTAGTTGATCAAACAAATCATCTATGCGAGGTAACAGGTATCTATTCTTGATAGTCATTTTATTTAATTGACCATAATCTATACATAGTCGTAGAGTTCCATCCTTCTTCTTAACAAAAATGAAAGGTGCCCCCCAAAGAGACACACTGGGTCTAATGTAATTCTTATTAATAAGTTCTTTTAATTGTGACTTAAGTTCATTTAATTCTAGTATATTCATCCGATAAGGGGCTTTTGAGCTGGGCACTGCACTAGGTACCAGGTCAATGGTAAAATTTAATTCCCGTTTTGGAGGGAGTCTCAAAATTTCTTCCGGAAATACATCCGAATATTCCTTTAGAATTGATATATCTTCAAATTTTAATTTATCTATGTTGTTCATTTTTTCTTCATCGATTATTGTTACTGCATAAGCCTTACAGCCTTTCCTAACAACTCTCTTAAGCTGCAGAGTAGAGATCTACCTTACGGCTGTTTTCCTAGGGATTCCCTTTACTTAACAAGTAAAGGTTTTATCAAAGAAATTCAAGACTGCCTTATGCTGCTCTAACCAATTCATACCAATTAATATATCATATGAACCTAAAGGTAACACATTAAGCTTAACAAAAGTCTCAAACTGATCCATAGTTCCTGCAAAATTATTTACAAAACTAATTACCTTTCTCTTTGCACCAGTAGCTAGCGGAACTAACCAAGAACTTGCAAACTTTTCAATTGGAAGCATACACTTTTTTACTAAATTAGGAGAAATATAGCTTAAAATAGCTCCTGGATCAATTAAAATAGATATAGGTATTTGATTTATCTTACCTTCCACTTCCACCATGGAAGTTTGATAATCTGCTTGTCGGTTCTCTAATGCTGCATTGATCCTGGGCATTGTCCTCGCTAAATCACCAATAGTCATCTCCTCCTGTATTGTGTGTATGTTGCTAACAGTATTCTTCCAATTGGGGCAGACTGATGCATAATGCAGACCATTGCATTCCCAACACTTTATGGGTTCCTTTCGTTCAAAGTTCTTTGTATAGTTACTGTGGTTGTTAGCATATTCTTTATTCCTTTGATTATTCGGATTGGTCTGTGAATTACTTTAATTCCCTTGGAAATTCTTACTATGAAAATTTCTGGTGTTATTATTTTTAGAATTTCGATTAGGTACAAACTCTTTCTTCTGCTGTTCAAAGTTATTATTTCTTTTGGCCTTCCAGTTGGCCATACTCTCCTTTTTACGATTCTGTTCATAACATAAATTCACTTTTCTCATTGCTTCTTCTAAAGTTTTTGGATTGTCATACTCAATCCCGTCCTTTATATGATAAGGTAAACAGCTGAGAAACCGTTGTACCTTAGGTTTCTTGTCCACGATATATGGCACATACCTGAGTAGACTTAGAAATTTACTATTCAGTTCTTTCATATTCATTGTACCCAGTTTTAACTCGTAGAATTCCTTATCCCTTTCCTCATAGTACTGTTCAGATAAAAATTTATTTTTGAAATATTTCTTGAATGTACTCCAATTTACGTTTTTCTCCCTTATACCTTTTACTCTTTTTAAGTCTTGCCACCAAATATCAACTTTTCCTGTAAGATTATAAATAGCCATCCTGGCCTTTAGTTGATTAGAGTAGTTATAAATTTGGAAGTATTTCTTCATCCCGGATAGCTAGGATTCTACTTCTTCCCCCTTCTCAGTTTCTCCATTAAATGTTGGCGGTTTGATCTTCTTGAACTCCCCAGAGATTTCTTCATAAGGTTTATATTTTCTTTTCCTAGTATGGTGGTTATCTTCACTACTGTCACCAGTATAATGAGAGTTTTGTTTATATAAATCACCATATACTTTGGAAGATGAGCTACTTTCATTTTTAACTTGTTTAGTATTTTTATCTTTAGGCTGATAACATATATCTTCAGACTCAGTTCTTTTACTCTTTTCCTCAGTATGAAATCTTTCTATTAAGAATCAAGATCTGATTAAACTCCTCTTGAGCTCTTAGAATTCTCTCATTTTCTTTCTTAACTGATTCCACCTTTGATTTTAACTCTCTAACTGTTTGTAATAGTTTGGAAGAATTATTGGTTATATCTTCTTGTATAGGTTCTTTTTGAAGATTATCTCGTTCAGTGTAAGGAGATTCCTCATCCGCATATTCTTCCAATCTATCCATACCTATCATTCACTCATAAACACAATTCTCTATGTGTATCATTCAAAGAAAACAACATTAGCCGCTATTTATTTAAATTTATTGTTCCACATAAGCAAGTTGAGCTACATTCGGGCCTAGTGTTTGAACCTTGTGCTCTAATACCATATGTAATACACCAAAAATTTGTAAAAATTTAAAATTTTCAAGTGACATAAAATGTCTAAAGTCGCAGCTAAGTATCTACTAATGGTTAGCGAAAAAATGAAACAATTTATTAAAGAACATGAGATCGCTTCTTTATAAGGATATGTAAACTAAAAGGTGTAATCTTAAAAAAATTGTGTTAGTGCTATTAATGACTTTAACAGTTGCAATTCTACCAGAGATAGAAAAGGACTTGCATTTTGTTGCTGCTAGATGTACTAATGTTTATCTTTTTGACAAGTAGGTAAGAAATCTTGTTTGTGATAGGGCTTACTTAGCGTTCAACTAACTCAATTGGACGGCTGGTTCCTTACAGGTTTAGCAGGTAAACGTAAAATCCAGTAGCCTTGTTATTTAAAATCACGTCGAGAAGCTACTTCCCTAGCATGATTAAGATGCTAGTCTTAGAAAATGTTTTAATATGCTGCTTGTCTTCAAGGAGGTAATGTTGGTCTCAATTTCTTTTATTATCCAAACTCTGTAATGATGTATACACAAGCTACAAAAGCATGAGTTAAAATATTACATAATCAATTAATGTTCCCAATCAATTGGATATTTATAATTTAATTTTCTAAAGAAAAAATGTATTTTTGTTTACAGTAATGGTAATTGAGAGTTTACGTAGAGAGAAAATAGTTCATAGCTTGGGGCTTAACTCACCCCATACTGTTTGATGCCTCTCATAGTTATCTTCATCACATGACTCTATCTTGTAATATCCTTCTCTCAAATGAATGACCAAGTTACTTATACTTTTATTTATAAATTCATCATTAAGTTGTTTAGAATTTTATTGGAAACTCTTATTTCGTTTTTGGTCTTCAGCTCACCAAAGACTCTTCCAATAATAACTCCAAGGCTGAGTTCCAAGAATTCATATCTAGCTCTACTTCTTATTATGGTTATAAGTAAAAACATTTTCTTCTCACAAATTTCCACTAAACCTAGTTAACACACATAACTATCCAACTTGGTTTATTATCCAAGAAAACTCTAGAATACAAAAAAAAGTGTGCATACTATATTCTATAGTTGATCCTCTAAGTAATTATACTCCATGATCATACTAAATTATTGGTAATCATATAATATGCATAGTTTAACATGATTATAGATTTGATTAAGAAATCATTGTATTGCAGAAAGGGACCGTCCTCCACTATAGACTTACACCCTCAGTTCACAAAAGATTTCGGTGGACACGTGGAAATGATTTCAACCACGGGATGGTTGAATTAAAAGACCAAAACCCTATCCAGTTCATTTCACTCCGCGAGGGTTTCCTGTTTGTGTGTTCAAGCTGTAGGCTCGTGGATTTTGATACCCTACATATACCTCCATGTTTGCATGTTGATTTCAGCACAATACGCCATGAGTTGAGCTGGCGTAATGAGGTCGTAAGTGGTTCTTTAGTGCTTAAAAACTTTGTGCGTAAAGGGAGTATAAGACTGTTTTTTTTTTCTTTGGATTCGTTGGAGGTTAAAGAAGAGATCAGTGGACCGAGCCTTCTTTTCTTTTCAAAAAATATCCTTTGTTCTGGACAGAGGATATCTTGGCTCCTTAAAAAGGGTGACTTCGTGTTCAGTTGAATTGGCACACAAATCTTGTTCTAGGTGGTTACTCTTCTGTAAACTATTGAGATTCTCTAGTAGTTGCATCCTTCACATTTCCAAAACGATAATCTTGGCAGGTAAACATCGATCATAAGTTCATCTTCATGGAAGTTTTTAAAGTTTTTCAAATACCTTTTAATTGCTATTAATATTAATATATGTGTTTACTGTGCAGGTTCTTCCCGTGGGGAAAGGGGTTTAGTGGTAGCTCAAACTCTCCCCCTTTCACAGCCACGCTACCCTGGTAAGCCTCAATTGCAAATGAGGTTTTCTTCCTGCATAATGTTCTGGTTGTTGGAAGTTTGGTTCCTGCGGTTGAGAAATGCATGGCCTCGGTTAACTGTTAGCTTAAAGTATCAAAGCTTGCTTTTTTTTCTGTAATAGTTTGAAACCCTTAGGGGGTACTTTGTGAAGGGATGATGAAGGCTCTAGTAGCCATGATGGAAACTGTTTTTTTTTGTGTTTTTTCCTTACGGCTTGAACAATGTAACTCCTTTTACTTTAAAAAGAAATGATAGAGCTCAGCTCTTAAACCCTTTGAGGTTGTCGACCTCTATCTAGCTAATTTTTATAGTTTTTATAATAGATTCTAGCAGGTAAGATAAGACTGTGAATCGGTCAAGATTTGTAAATGAATTAAGGGTTTTACCTGTCAGTAAAGAATGGTTACTGTTCGATTTATATATTTTGCATAGTTCCGATTTTTTAACAAGCCCGAGCCTCGACCTTTAGTTCTAAAGGTTGTGAGCCATTTCTTCTTAATTTTTTTTTGTTTTTAACAAATTTTTTATGTAATATTTTAATTATTATCATGTATTTATAAATATTTCTAGTGTAATGTTTTATGGGAAATTTTTAGTGTGTTTAAGAGTAATATTTTACTCTGTTTTGGTTCAAAAAGGGTTAATTATTAAGTGTACCCTACAGTTTGGGAAAGAATAAATTTTAGAGGGAAAAAAATTCTGAGCTCTGTTTTATTATTTTCTTTTAATAAATTTTACAGCTATTTGATTTTTATAAAGGAATTTTTTAGGGTAAATACTACAAGATTGAGAATAGGATTACGTTTATCATTCAATAATCTAGGTGGTTCTATTTAGGTTACAGTAGAACCTTCTGTCTTAAATCAGAGACACAAATTGTCTAGAATCAAATGTTATAATATTGTTTTGAAATTTATCTTAACCTAAACCCTAGATGATATTCTGTTTACTATACCTATGCTTATTTAATAAATTGTAAGTTTTGTGTTTTGTAAAGTATACTGGAATTAAAAATAGTTCTATAAGCAGTGTAACTACTAAATGTTTTTACATACCTATGTTTAGTTCTTATTTGAAGTAAATACATTTAATACATACATTATTTACTACTTCTTTACAGAATAAATCATAAGCAAACTAAAGCAGAAATTAGCTACATTTTTCATTCAGAGAAAAAGAATCATCATATCTACCTAAACACCCAGCTGTACTAGAGTACTTCTTGAGCTAGGAATGGAAAAATGCAATATGGAATTCTAATTCTATTTATTTCTCATTTAGCATATTTACTACTATTTCTAACATAATCTACAAATTACTAAGTTCAATAATACACAGTTACTCCTTTCTACATAAACCCCAATTAAATACTAACATGCTTGTATTAAAAAAAAACTAGTAGCCATTTTACTGAAGACAATAAATAAATATAATAACATGAAAACAAATAGAACCTGTCAATGATCAGGTGACAGCAGCTTAAGGAGCCTGTTCCTCCCAACCAACTCCTAGAGGAAGCTTAGACTGCACTTCCTCAGGACCCCCGAGCCTATTCCTGGTCTTCCTGGTAGAGTACTGGGTGAAGGATATGTCCTTAAGACCTCTGTCACCTGACTGGTCCAATTACCTCAGTAATTCAATTTTGCTCACAGCAATAAGAACTTCAGCCTAATAGTTGCAATAAGTTCAGTCTCGGTAGTTAACCCCTCAAACTCACTTCAGTAATCCCCTCCATTGAATTTCTCATGAGTAAATTCATTCACTTTGAATGATCACCTCCCAGAATGAGCAGCCTCAGTTGTCTTCAATGGGAAATTTTATAGAGATGCCTAGGTATTCTGGGTCAATTTTCATTTAATGAGCCACCTGCTCCAATTCCACTTTCTTGGGGAATCTTGACCACAAATATAGGGAAGTTGCCACCTACAAAATTTGGAAGTAATTTGAGGATGCTGCCACATGTCGGTGTACTCTCCACCCAGTATCATCCACCAAGTGACCAGTAAACACTCTTTTAACGGCTTCCCTAAGCTATTGTCTCATCATTTATTTATTTATAAATAAAATATTATGAATTACATTAATTATTCTTGACCCCACTTGGTCGTTAATTACAAACTTAGCATAAAATATAACACAATGTTCCTCAAATAACATTAATTTTTTTTTCAAATTGGAGCATGTGACAAGAAAGGAGGAGGACTTGCCCTAAGAAAGGAACTGGGTGATATTGGATACCTTGAATCACACCCAGAGGGATGTCATCTTTTCAAAGACTCAGGATGCTATAGGTTCTGCGAAAAGATTCAGGGATCCCATCAGCAAGTGGCAGAAGCCTTTTCTCTCTACTTTGATGGCTCGAAAGTAGTGATTGGCAGAGAAGAATTCCAAGTGGATGAGGCTCTGATTGCTAAAGTAATAGAGCTCCGAAGGATTGAGGAAAGATGGTTTAAAACCACTATCACAAAGAATGTAGAATTCAGGTCTTACCTAAAGCCCGAGCACAAGAACATTGTATGGAAGAAGAGCATCCCTACATCCTAGCTTGAGGAAAAATGGAAGCACTTGTTGAAGGAAATTTTGGTCTACATAACTTGTGAGGGCAAGTATAATAGGGTAATGATATACCATTTCAAGTTAATGAACCATTTTACTGGCAGGAACCCCTTGAACTTTCCTTTTTACTTATACAAAATCCTGACTAAAATGGCCCATCAAGTTAAATCCAAGCCCACCAAGATTGCAGGAAGGCTATCCCATCATGGCTTGATCAAGTTAATTGTCCTTGAATTGCTGCAAAGAAGGATTGTGGCCTAGACATACTTCCTATTTTGGAACGAGTTTGAGATAGAATTGCAGCTAGAGGACAAAAGGACGTCTTCTTCAAAAATGTTCTCCACTCCCAGAAGTGGTTATAGGAAGAGGAGGGCCATCGCTCCAATTGCAGTGGATCAGGCCTCTCTAGCTCCTAATACGAAGAAGGCCAAGAGGAACCTGGATTTCAGTGAAAAGGCAGAGGAGGTTTTAACTCCAGACAAAAATATCCTCAACCTACCCTACTTTGATTCTGAGGATGAAGAGGAACAAGGAACTAACCTAGTAGATCAGGATCCAATAGAGCGGGAGGAGTTTTCATCACCTACACCAAAGGAGGATCAAGGTGAACCAGTGGTAGAGGCTTCATCCAACAAACCTAGATCCCAAAAAATCGATCGGCTGCTGAGGCAGGTGTATGAGCTAGAAGTCTTGGAGAGGGAAATCAAAAGAACCAATGGGAGGTTAACCAAGAGGAATGTTGAATTGTATGAATCTCTGCAGGATATAAAAAGGAAGTATACCAAGCTGGAGGAAAGTAATCTCAGGTTAATGAAAGAAAACACTAGGCTCTACAGGAAAATCAAGTTGTCCAAGTTGCAGGAAAGGAATTCAATCCCTCAGTCTCAATCTCACCAGAAGCTGGAAAACCTAGAAGAAGTAGCAATGAGCCTTTGTGTCCTAGAGGAAGCCTGTGATGCTGCTACCATCCCAAACCCTAGGCAGGCTGTAGAGACACCAAAGGGTCAGCACTGAAGCCTTAAAGCATCAGGGTAAAGTGTGATGAAATTTTTTATTAAAGTTTTAAAACAAAATTTTTGGTCGCTTAGGCGAACACTGCAGTTGTTCATTAGCCACCGAAAATAGAGCTTTCGACAACTTACAGGCCTAGAGTTTTTCTTCCTTAGCCACCAAAAGCGCAAAACAGTGCAGAAAATCATGTTTTTGCACAAAACTGACATTTGTTGATCCAAACACTTCATGGATGATTTATAAGGTTGGAAAATAATTCAAGGCATCATTTTTTGGCTATGTTTCAGTTTTGAAGGTGTTGGTGAGGCGAATTAGGTCACATATACTACCTACTCTGATAAAGGGTGACTTGTCTGCCAAATGGCAAGTTTGAGTTCTACTTCAGTGTCTACTACAGCTATTAAAGAGTTTGAGGAGTGGGAAGATTTTTGAGTTAGGTAGATTTATAATCAAATATAGATTCTTTACTTATTTTTAGCAAATAGTTATGATTGTCTATTTTTAGTAAAATTCGATCCAATTATTTAGGATCTGGAATAAATTTTGTAAAGTCTATAAATCCTGTGAATACTGTAGAAGAAAGGGTTCAACTTCAAAGACTTTTAGACACTTTTTGTATTCAAACTTCTCATGTTCTTTGTCACTTAATACAAGCTCTTTTTCCATTACATGTTCAGATTTCATCTTCTTTCTGTTTTGTACTTGTGCTTGGATGTTTCATTCATGTTTATTCTATTTACCTAATACAAGATAGCTATCATCCTATCTCTGTGTGGATAATTGGAATTACAAGTATCTTTTCCTTGTTATGATTAGCCATTCATATGTAAGTTCCTTATGTGTGAATCTGCCAGCATAGTGAGTTCTTCATCTATTCACCTTTATTACAAACCCTCTGAACATTGATAGTTAGAATCCTTGTCTATTTGATTGAGTATTATGCATGTCTTGAGTGACACTTGTTTCCATAGCAAATCCTCAAAGGTCACTAGTGACACTTGTTTCCATAGAAAATCCTCAAAGGTCACTAGTGACACTTGTGACACTAAGTACCATAGAAAATCCTCAAAGGTCACTAGTGACACTTGTTTCAGATCTTGAAAAGATTATAAGGAGAGGAAGAGCTTCACAAAGACAGACTTCCAGATCTGTAAGGGGAGCTACATCAAGTACTTCCAGAGGTATTTCTCATGTTGCATCAAACAGAACTTCCTCTAAATCTTATTCTACTGAAGCATCTAGTTCTCAGAAATTTAAAAGTGAATCAGAAAATTTGAAGGTTGGGGAATCTTCAAGCACTTTTTCTTGTGTAGATCTAGTCCTTGGAAAATCTACTAAGGTAGATCTACCACCTATACTTCCTTAGCTACCACCCACACCAACAAAATATTCTTCTATCGTTTCCATACCCACTTCCAATATGGTTGCCCCTATGACCAAGATGGAAAGGATCCTCGTTGCCACAGATGCCCCTCTAAATTTTCCTAACCCCCTTTCTGCTATGCCTACTAGAGATTATCTAAAATATATGCCAAAGTTTACTGGGGAGGGATATTTTACAGCTGAGGAGCATTTAGAGGCATTCTACAGTTATGATGAGAATATAAACATTGAACAAGAGGATGTGTGGACTAGGGTTTTTGTGTAGAGTCTAGATGGTCAGGCTACGAAATGGTTCAAAGAGTTACCTGCTGGATCAGTAGCTGGCATTGAAGCTCTAGATGACATATTTTTGAAGCATTGGGGAGAAAGAAGAGACCACCTTTACTATATCACAGAATTTAGCAATTTGAGGAGAGAGAATGGTGAGTCTGTTTCAAATTTCACAAAAATATTTAACAAAATGTTCAGCAAGATCCTTGATGAGATCAAACCTACAGACACTTCAGCCAAAATCACTTATGCAAATGCTTTTGATTCTGAGTTCTGTCTTCTTCTCAGAGAAATAAGATTTGCTTCTTTATCACTCATGCAAGATGTTGCTCTTGAAGTTGAGTCTAATATTGTTGCATCTCAGAAAATTAAGGAAAAAGTGGATCAGAGGAAGCAATCTTCAGATCCCTTAGGTCCTTCTTCATCAGAGAACAAAATGGAAAAAATGGCCAAGATGTTGGACAGCTTAACAACTGAGATGTCTAAACTTAAATATCAAGGTCAAATACCTGTAAGGGGTAAAGGGCCAAATGAATTTGCTCCTAGAAACCCTAATATTTTCCCTTACAGAAGGAATAACCCACAGGCTCAGATCCTTCAAAGGGATAGGAATCCATCTGAGGAACAAAGAATCAGAGCTCCTTTCCAAAATGTGGTGTTAGAAGAAGAAGAAGATTTTGCTCAGGGAGAAGGAGAAGCAGCAGAAAAAATCAATTGCATGGAAGATGAAGTTGACCTCTCTTTCTTGGCACAATCAAATTATGAGGAATCCCTCATTAATGAGCAGATCAATGAAGAATCCTTGTATCAGGAAGATGATCAAGGAGGATATAATTTGAGGTCCAGGATTGTTGCTCTCAGAAAGAAGAGTCTTGTCCCTACAAAGCAGCCTGCTCCTCCTACTAAAAATATCATTGCTCTTGCAAAGAAGATGGTTACTACTCTAAAGCAGCAACAAAATCCATTGCAGCCATTATCCCATGATCCTATCCAACTCAAAGCTCCATCACAAGAGGTAAGAATTCCTGACAAACTATCCTATTCTTTCAATCTTGAATCAAAAATTCAGAAATTGAAAATCCCTTTTCCCTTGATAGAGCTTATGAAGAATCACTCCTTTAATTCATCTATACTGAAATATCTTCAACCAAGGACACCAATAGATGTTGACTTTGTGAACTTGTAAGATGACAAGCCCACAGTAACCCTAGGCCCTATGGTTGAAGAACTGGATGAGTCTTGTCCACCCTTCTATATATCCTTGAACATCCATGACAAGATCCTCCATAATTGTTTGCTTGAATCGAGAGAATCCCACAATCTTATGCCAAAGTCAGTGATGGATGAGCTTGGGCTTAGCATCACAAAACCCTACCATGATCTTTTCTCTTTTGACTCTAGGAAATTCAAATTCCTAGGGCTCATAAAAGACCTTGTCATACATCTCTCCCAACTGCCCTCAAAAAGCATACTGATGGATATAGTAGTTGCTGATATCCCACCCAAGTTTGGCCTCCTCTTATCTCATTCATGGAGTAAAAGGCTAGGTAGTACTTGACAGATGGATCTTACCTATGCTACAATCCCAATGTTTGGAGGAGAAACTAAGAGACTTTACAAAGAAAAACAATTTACCTACATTATCAGTAATTAAAAAAATTCTATAAATCATCCCATCTATGTAGTGGACATAGACCTTGGGGCATGTATCCTTCAAATAGATGATTCTTAGCCAGTACCTATTCAGCTCACAAATCCCACCTATCAGTAACCTGAGGAAGTAACCACCTCTATCTAGAGCATGTTTTTTTATGGGGCTATCACTTAAGCCTCAGTAGGTGTAGGTGTGGTTTTGATTTCTCCTTCAAAGGAGACTATTCATTTGTCTTACAAACTTGATTTCAAGAATACCAACAATATAGAAGAGTATGAGGCTTTTCTATTGGGAGTAAAGGTTGCTAAAGAGATGGGAATCATGTGCTTGAAGATATTTGGAGATGTAGATCTGATCATACAACAGGTGAATAGTAATTTTCAAGCAAAGAATGTGAGGGTAAAGGCATAGAGAGATGAGGTATGGAAACTCAGGGACTCTTTCATGTTTTTTGACATTTCCTATATACCTAGAGCTATGATCCATCTAGCTGACTCCCTGGCTATCTTTGCTAGTATGTTCGTTCCTCCTATGCCCCCTAAATTGAACTATGAAATCCAAGTCAAGTATAGACCATCCCTACCTAATAATGTTAAATTTTGGAAAGTCTTTAAGAATGATGATTAACTTAGTAAATTTCTCCAGGTCGTTGATGAATTTTCTGATATGCATATTGACCAAGAAAACCTAAATGTGGAGGAATCCCATAGGCCTAAACTAAAAGAGAAATTGGGTAAGCACAATATTGTCCAGTTGCTAAGCAATCATATACCTCAGGGTCTAGTGCCTCTTGAAGAGCTCTTTGACCATAATGATGTCCCCTTCAAACCTATGAAAAAGGAGAAGGACCCTGCTGTCCATGAGCACAATATAGGTAGCCAAGATCATCCAAAATTCATAAATTTATCCTCTGAGTTGATTGCTGATAAGAAGTCAGAACTTTGCAGTCTTATGAAAGAGTTTGTTGATATATTTTCTTGGGAATACAGTGATTTGAAAACATATGACACAGATATCATCCAACATAGGATTCCCTTGGAAAAGGATACCATCCCTTTCAAACAGAAACTAAGACCTATCAGTCCTCTCCTACTGCTCGTGATTGAGAAAGAGATCAAAAAGCTCTGTAATGCTAAAATCATAATCCCATTGAGATATTCTAAATGGATTGCAAATTTAGTGATAGTGAGGAAGAAAAATGGGGAGATCAGGTTATGCGTTGATTTCAGAAACCTAAATAAATGCTCCAAGAAATACAACTATCCCTTACCCAAGATAGAGCATCTGTTGCAAAGAGTCTTGGGAGCTAGTGTCATGTCATTCCTAGATGGTTTCTCTGGCTACAATCAAGTTTCTGTACACCCTTATGATCAACAGAAAACTACATTTACCACTCCTTGGGGTACTTTCATGTATGCCAAGATGCCATTTGGGATAATGAATGCTGGGGCCACCTTTCAGAGGGCCATGGACATAGCCTTTGTGGGGTTAAAGGACAAGTTTGTTCTCATATACCTTGATGACTCACTATCTACTCAAACAACTATGAAAAACTTTTGCAGCACTTAAGGATGGTTTTTCTGAAATGTAGACAGTTTGGGATATCTCTGAACCCAAAAAAGTCTCAATTTTCTCTTAGAGAGGGCAAACTCCTAGGTCACATAGTTTCAACAGAAGGGGTGAACATTGATCCCGTTCAGGTTGAAGCAATCCAGAAGTTGTCCATACCTAGGTCAAAAAATGATATTCAGTCATTCCTTGGTAAGATAAATTTTGTTAGGAGGTTTATCCCAAACTTTTCTGAGTTAGTAAAACACATAACCTCTATGTTGAGGAAGGAAGCTGAAATCAAATGGACAGAACTTGCAAGAAACTCTTTTGAAGCCATCAAGAAGGCTATAATGGAAGCTCCCACTCTAATTAGTCTAGACTATTCCAAGGGATTCTACATATTCTCCTTTGCTTCCTATGACACAGTGGCAACAATTTTGTTACAGATTGATGATGAATGTCTTGATCACCCCATTGCTTTCTTCAGCAAAACATTGAGGGATACTGAATTGAAGTATGATCCTATCTAAAAATAGGCTTATGTTCTCATTAAGTCATTGAAAGCTTTCAGAATTTATATTTTGCACTCAAAGGTCATTGCCTATGTCCCTTCAGCTTCTGTTAAGGATGTCTTAACCCAGCCTGACATTGATGGCAAGAGAGCCAAATGGATTGCAAAGTTGATTGAGTTTGACATAGAGGTAAATCCCACCAAGCTAGTAAAAGGACAAGGCTTAGATAAGCTTATGGCTGAATAAAATTGTGATCCACTAGGCATGAATCTCATTGGTATAAGTTCAGCAAACTTGCAGACAGAGGTAGCAGCATGATAGCCAGGAGGTGGCTGATAACTTGTCTTCATGTGAGTGGTACTCATGTATTATTCATTTTTTGAAAAATTTAGAAGTTACCCCTGAGCTTATCATGACTCAAGCACCGGATCTTAAACTTAACTCTGTTAAATTTTGCATAATTAAAAATCTTCTGTATTGGAAATATCCTTCTGGTATTTTGCTGAGATGTTTAGATAAAGAAGATTCAGTTCAATTCATGCATCGGTTTCATTCAAGCACATGTCGAGGCCATCATTACTGGAATACTATAGTCCACAAGACTCTAGGGGATTGGTACTATTGGCCTATTCTTTTCTCTGATGTGTGTACCTTTCTGAAAGCTTGTGAGAAATGCCAAAGATTCATGGGAAAGCAGCAGCTCATATCTTTGCCCCTTAGACCTATTGTAGTGAATGGCCCTTTCCAGCAGTAGGGTCTTGATTTCATAGGTTAGATTAGTCCTTTATCAAGTGGTTAGCACAAGTGGATCCTAGTAGCCACTGATTATTTCACCAAGTGGATAGAGGAAGTCCCCACAAGGAATGCCACTCACCAAGTCATCATGAAGTTTCTATATGAAAAAATCTTTATCATATTTGGCTGCTCAGAAAGGCTAGTGACTGATAATGCACCAAATTTTAAAGCCGGTGGATTGGTTAACATGTGTGAGTTAATGGGCATTCAATTGGTGCATTCTACTTTCTACTACCCTCAAGGCAATGGCCTTGCTGAGTCATCCAATAAGATCCTAGCTAGAATCATTAGAAAACTATTGGAGAAGAATCAGAAGAGCTGGGATTCTAAGCTAAAGTTTGCTCTTTGGTATAACAGAGTGACCAACAAAAAATCCATAGGGAATTCTCCTTTTAAGTTGGTTTATGGTATTGATGCTATTTTCCCCATCCAGTTGGTACTACCAGTAGCAAAGTCCTTTCAGGAGGAAAAGGATGAACCAAATGACATGGTAAGAAGAATGCTTGATTTGGTTGAGCTACAACAAGTCAGAGAACAGATGGTGGAGAAGTCAGAAGCTCACCCAAAGAATATTAAAAATATTTTTGACAAGAAGGCAAAGGTGGACAATTTTCAGGTTGGAGATTGGGTTCTGAAATGTGATGTTGTCAGGCAGGACAAGGGAAAGCATGGTAAATTTGATTCTATATGGATAGGACCTTTTCTGATAACTCAAGTACAATAGAACAACACTTTCAAACTGCAAAGTCTGGAAGGTGAGAGGGTGTTTGATGGCCCAGTCAATGGGCAATTTCTGAAACTCTATTTCATCTAAGGCTTCAAATACTTGTCATTGTAAAATATCATTTTTTGTTTTTGTTTTTGCAAAATAACTCTATATCCAATGGAACACTAGAAGATAGGTTTAGTCTTTGTTTTTCAAGAAAGGAATTTGGTTTGTGGTTCTTGGAACCTCACAGGGAGGTTTCCACCCCCGAGTAGGAGCCAGATGTTATCTCCTAAATAAATCAGTCCTCAATAAATTAGACTTAGAATATTTATATTGTGTAGTGATAGGTGGTCAATTTTTTTTTTAAATGTTTTCAAGGATCATTGTGAAATATTGAGGTGTTTGATGAAGTTTGGAACACTTTTGACTCTATTTTATAATAAAATATTCGAAGCTCAGCTTTTGGTGGCTTAGGAGAACATATCAACTGTTCATTAGCCACCGAAAATCCCAGCTTTCGACAGCTTAAAAATAGAATTCGGGGCTACCTTAGCCACCGAAAGCACATTGAAATTAAAATGGTTGGTGCATCCATCACACTCAGTAACCATCAGCATGAAGAGTACCACCACCAAGCCATTAACCGCCAAAAAGACATGACCCGCAATAAATCATGAGTTGGTAAGAGGGGTCGTTGTGAAACTGAAGTGACCTATCAAAACCCAAACCCTCTCTGTCGTCCACCTATCCCATGTCTGTGATCGAACCACCATGAAGCATTAGTTTTTATTTTGAATGATTACGAAACTGGTGAGCTTACAGGTCTCATCAAAATTCACCATCACCTTGCTCAAATCGCAATTGCCAGTTAGCTCCCTCAAAATTAGCACCCCCTTCTTAATTCATTCCATATTTCTTGCATGCATCCTCACTGAGCCAAGATCCCATGAAATCCAGCACTGTAATTTCCTTCTCCAGGGTTTGAATTTTCAATTTTGTAGGTACAGAAGAACAATCCAGGAAATGAAGAAAGGAGGAGGACCTGCCCTAAGAAAGGAACTGGGTGATATTGGCTACCTTGAATCACACCCAAAGGTATGCCATCTTTTCAAAGACTCGGGCTGCTATAGGTTTTGTGAAAAGATTCATGGATCCCATTAGCAAGTGGAAGAAGCCTTTGGTCTCTCCTTTGATGGATCAAAGGTAGTGATTGGCA
Source organism: Pseudotsuga menziesii (assembly GCA_001517045.1). Classification (NCBI taxonomy): domain Eukaryota; kingdom Viridiplantae; phylum Streptophyta; class Pinopsida; order Pinales; family Pinaceae; genus Pseudotsuga; species Pseudotsuga menziesii. The sequence goes on along the minus strand of LPNX010602344.1, from coordinate 39,173 downwards.
GAGCATAATTCCAGGTGGATGAGGCTCTGATTGCTGAAGTAACAGAGCTCCTAAGGGCTGGGGAAAGCTAGTTCAAAACCAATATCACAAAGAATGTAGAATTCAGGTCTTACCTAAATCTTGAGGACAATAACATTGTATGGAAGAAGAGCATCCCTACATCCTGGCTTGAGGAAAAATGACAGCACTTGTTGAAGGAAATTGTGGTCTACATAAATTATGAGGGCAGGTATAATAGGGTAATGATATACCATTTCAAGTTGATGAACCATTTTACTGGCAGGAACCTCTTGAACTTTCCTTTTTACCTATACAAAAGCTTGACTAAAATGGCCCATCAAGTTAAAGCCAACCCCACCAAGATTGCAGGCAGGCTATCCCATTATGGCTTGATCAAGTTAATTGTCCTTGAACTGCTGCAAAGAAGGAACGTGGCCTAGAAATACTTCCTATTTTGGAACGAGTTTGAGACATAATTGCAGCCAGAAGACAAAAGGAAGTCTTCTTCAAAAAAGTCCTCCACTCCCAGAAGTGGTAAGAGGAAGAGGAGAGCCATATCTCCAATTGCAGTGGATCAGGCATCTCCAGCTCCTAAGACCAAGAAGGGTAAGAGGAACCTGGATTTTAGTGAAAAGGCAGAGGAGGTTTCAGCACCAGACAAAAATATCCTCAACCTACCTTACTCTGATTCTAAGGATGAAGAGGAACATGGAACTAACCTAGAAGATCAGGTTCCAATACAACAGGAGGAGTTTCCATCACCTACACCAAAGGAGGATTAAGGTGAACTAGTGGCAGAGGCTTCATCCAACAAACCTAGATCCCAAAAAATCAATCAACTTCTGAGGAAGGTGTATGAGCTAGAAGTATTGGAGAGGGAAATCAAAAGAACCAATGGAAGGTTAAACAAGAGGAATGCTGAATTATATGACTCTCTGTAGGAGATAAAAAGGAAGTATACCAAGTTAGAGGAAAGTAATCTTAGGTTAATGAAAGGAAACACTAGGCTCTACAAGAAAATCAGGCTGTCCAAGTTGCAAGCAAGGAATTCAAGCCCTCAGTCTCAAGCTCACTAGAAGTTGGAAACCCTAGCATAAGTAGCAATGATCCTTTGTCACCCAAAGGAATCCTGTGATGTTTCTACCATCCCAAACCCTAGGCAAGCTGCAGAGACACCAAAGGGTCAACACTGAAGCCTCAAAGCATCAAGGTAAAGTGTGATGACAATTTTGATTAAAGTTTTAAAACAGATTTTTTGGTGGCTTAGGCCAACACCGCAGCTGTTCATTAGCCACTGAAAACAGAGCTTTCAGTAGCTTACAGGCCCAGAGTTTTGCTTCCTTAGCCACTGAAAGCGCATAACAGTGCAGAAAAGCATGTTTTTGCACAGAATCGACTTTTATTGATCCAAACACTTCATGGATGATTTATAAGGTTGGAAAATAATTCAAGGCATCAGTTTTTGGCTCTGTTTCGGTTTTGAAGGTTCCATCGAGGTGAATTAGGTCACATATCCTACCTACTCTAAGAAAGGGTGACTTGTCTGCCAAATGGAAAGTTTGAGTTCTACTTCAGTGTCTACTACAACTATTAAAGAGTTTGAGGAGTGGGAAGATTTTTGAGTTAGGTAGATTGGCAATCAAAGATAGGATCTTTACCTATTTTTAGCAAATAGTTATGACTGTCTATTTTTAGTAAAATTCGATCCAATTATTTAGAATTTGGAATAAATTTTGTAAAGGCTATAAATCCTGTGACTACTGTAGAAGAAAGGGTTCAACTTTAGAGACTTTTAGAAACTTTTTGTATTCAAGCTTCTCATGCTCTTTGTCACTTAATACAAGCTCTTTTGCCATTACATGTTTAGATTTCATATTCTTTCTCTTCTATACTTGTCCTTGGATGTTTCATTCATGTTTATTCTATTTACCTAATACAAGATAGATGTCATCCTATCTCTGTGTGAAAAATTGGAATTACAAGTATCGTTTCCTTGTTATGATTAGCCATTCATATGTAAGTGCCTTATGTGTGAATCTGCAGCATAGTGAGTTCGTCATCTATTCACCTTTATTACAAACCCTCTAAACATTGATAGTTAGAAGCCTTGTCTATTTGATTGAGTATTATGCATGTCTTGAGTGCGTGAGGTCTTATTGGTCATCTGACTTGATCCATTGAGTAAACCATTTAAAAATATTGAAGTTACAAGGCATCTTCGAGCTGCAACCTAGAAGAGTTTCCTGGAGAGCTAACAGAACTCTAAGTGAGGCTGACACTTTGACGTTGGTGATTGGTTTCGTCCTCTGACAACAATGTCCCTATTCCTATGATGCCAGCGACCTGCTTCCGACAACCGATCCTGGAAACATTTTCTGACTCTGTCAACCACTCTCGACGACAGGGGAGGGATCACTATTATGGGAACTAATGTCTGGCACCACCACCATGCACCGGCATTGTGCATTCAATACATCCATGAACCCAAGGAACTATTTTGCACTTAATTTTGTCACCTATTGGGATCACATAGCTAGTGTATTTACTATGACGAACATTCCAACATACAGGGATTCGATGGGATCACTGTTATGGGAACTCCTTTATAGTGCACATATTATTTTTCAATTGGGCCACCATACTAGCAAGCCTTTTTTAATGTAGGAAAATATTTCAATTGATCCTTTATGTCAACATAGGCAATTGGGTTCTTTATCAAGATCATGTTGTTCATAGGATCTATGGCCAAAATGTTCAATTTTATTTGATACCAATTTGGCTTCATACGTAGTTATTTTTCTTTGGAATTTAGCTTCGCCCTTTTTCCTTAAAAGATATTTTATATGACCGTAATTGAAAGCCTAATATATTTATGTTCGTCCCCCCATTTTTTTTTTGTATGTTTGAGTGCCCTGTGACTTGTTGGGAAAACCTTTGGTCTGATAAACCGCAAGCTAGGGGCATCTAAGTCGTTAAAATCACCCAGGTATCGCCTCCCAGGAGCAGCGGGTTTTGATCTTGGGCCGCCAAGCAAATGAAACCCCTCTTGACCGTTTTCTCTACTAGAATTTGACTTATGTCCGTCCCCTTAACAACATCAAACCTAATGTTTATAGAATATGTGTCTAGAATTGGATTGCACCCCTTCATTACAATACAGTTTGAAAATGACACCCCCCTAAAATAACATGTAACACGTTTCCAAGAATAACATCAATGTGAGCATGGGATACTCTTCCTTCCATGACTTTTTTATGGTTAATGATCTTTGTTTAGAATTGTGGCTCTAGAATTATGCTCAAATCCTTCTTTATTATACTGTAGTTAGTGGTTTCTAGTGTTGATGATTTTTCTATGGTGGTTCGTTGAATATATGGACTCAACTGGAGCTTCCACTCCATGCTCACTCCAAGTACCTCCACCCACCTACTACTTCTAGAGGAAGAGCGGTGCCCTTTAGCCATACAAGTGTTAGAGGGAATCATGATTTAGATTCCTATGATCTATCATTTTCATTGTATTATGTATTATTTAGTATCTACATGCCTCATGATTATTCATCTTATGAGATACATTTATTTTCTACATTTGATGTGATTTTGTATCATCCTATCAGGAACATTTTTCAAAATTTTCAGTTTAGTAACGATACGTGACCATTTGATATCCTATTTATTAGTTGTATCATCATATTTATGTAGAAATGTGTCTATTTGATGTTGTTGTTGTTTCAGATGTTTAAAAAAATGAAAAAATGAAAAAAATGAGTATTTTTGTATTTTTTGTATGCCTTGCAACATTTTTCGAGATATTCCAATATTTTTTGTCGATACCACTCAGAAGTTATATGTTGGACCCTCACTGATACTTTCCCTTAGACAATATATGCCTCATTGGTTTGAACCTAGGCTTATACATGATGATAAAACTTCGATTTATTGCATGGGACACATCCGGGACCACATACATTGAGAGAGAGAGTTAGAAGGGTTGTTTTCTACTCCTTGCAGTTAAACCTCTTGTTGACTTGTGGTTAGTCTTTTCTTGGGTTAACCTTGTGTTGACCCCTCTTTTGTTAGACATATGTGGAAGCACCCCCCTTCAGTCCGGTAACCTACCCTTCGTCATGTCTTATATGAAACCCTCCCCAAAATTTGTAACGACGTCCTAATATTGATTTATATTTTTTCCTAAAAGGTATGACGTCTTGACCTTATTGGAGTAACCCTAATTTCAATGAAGGATTAGAAGGAGAACCTTCAGGGAGGTCATTGAGAGGCTATAAATATAAGCCTAGCTTTATTGCAAAGGCATCTTGAATAGGCAATTGAGATTTGTTTTATAACTTAGTTGTTCAAGGGTTTAGCACTCTTATTTGGATGGCATCTAGATTTTTAAGGCACAATATGCTTGGGTGTTCAATTGTTTTGGGTTCTTGGAATTGTACCACTTGTTGGTTGTATTGGTTCATGTTTTGGGGTTGATCTTGGATGTGTCATACTCTCATTAAGTTGTTGTATATTCCACTGTAACTATCTAACCCTATCCTTGAGCACTATGTCTCTCTCTTTCTCATGTATGTTCACACCCTCAAGTAAGGGTTATTAGGATTTTAATGAGCATCACATAATAATTAATAATGAGAGAACACAAATCTACATAGCAACACATTTAATATAGACACACAATGTTTACGTGGAAAACCTAAAACTACAAAAAACCACCATAATAGATCTATTATCTCCCTTGACCTAAACCGACCAAGCTAGGCCAAGTGATCTAGCCACTACTCACCTCTAGACCACTTTACAATAGAGCCTCCTCAATCCTTATAAATGATTCTTTACATGTAATACCATGGGACAATACTGCAGGCCACCAAAAATAATGGAAAAATACAATGGGCTATAATAAACCATGTGCCCAAACCATGTGCTAGATCTCAACCACCTTTGACTCATTCCTGAGTCAAGGTTAACCCTAACAAGGGTCAACATTTTGTTCCATCTATTGAATTGCCTATGAGAGGTAATATCTAATATGAAAGTTAAGTATAAGGAAGGATCTTCCCATCAAGCATGTTATCAGATCTGAATTAGTTTTGTTTATGTTAACTAGAATTTATAATACTACTGTTGTCTTGTAAATCGTGAATTTATTTTTCAGTATTATTTTTTTGCAATTTTAAATTTGCATTTAATCACAATGTTTTGTCAATTGCCCTAGTTTTAACATTTAACAAGGATAATAGTTTCCTCCACACACCTATTGTGTCTAGACGAAGAGTGGTTCCCTTTAGCCACAAAAGGGATTGAGAGAATCGATGATTTAGATTCCCATGATCTTTCATTTTTGTTGTATTATGTACTATTTAATATCTACATGCCTCGCGATGATTCATCTCGTGAGATACATTTATTTTCATCACTTGATGTGACTTTCTATCATCCTATTAGGAACATGTTTCAAAATTTTCAATTTAGGAATGATATGTGACCACTTAACATGTTATTTATTAGTTGTATCATCATATTTATGTAGCAATGTGTCTATTTGATGTTTTTGTTGCTTATGTTGTTTAAAATTTTGGAAAAAATGAGTATTTTTGTATTTTTTTGAGGTCTTGCAACATTTTTTGAGATATTATGATATTGTCTTCCGATAACATCAAGAAGTTATATGATGGACCCTTTTTGATACTTCCCTTGAGATAATATATGCAACATTGGTTTGAACCTTCCTTATACGGTGATGATAAAAATTCTAGTTATTGCATGGGGCACGTGTGGACCATATACATTGAGAGAGAGAGAGAGAGAGAGTTGGAAGTGATGTTTTCTCCTCCTTGTAGTTAGCCCTCTTGTTGACTTGTGGTTAGTCTTATGTTCGATTAACCTTGTGGTGACCCCTCTTTTGTTATCGATATGTGCAAGTTCCCCCTTAAGTGCGGTATCCTACCCGTTGTCATGTCTTATATGAAACCCTCCCCTAAAGTTGTAAGGATGTCCTAATATTGAATTATAATGTTTCTTGAATGGTATGATGTCTTGACCTGATTGGAGTAATCCTAATTTCATCGAAGGATTATAAGGAGAACCTTCTGGCAGTATCGTTTGTTGTAACTGTGTAACCCTATCCCTCAACACTTTGTCTCCCTCTCTCTCAGGTATGTTCATACCGTTAGGAAAGGGTCATTCTTTTGTTCCGTCTATTGAATTGCCTCTAAGAGGAAATATCTGATTTGAAAGTTAATTCTGAGTACAAGGAAGGTTCTTCCCATCAAGAAATTTATCATATCTAAATTAGTTTTGTTTATGTTAACTAGAATTTTTACTATTTCTATCCTGTAAATCGTGAATTTATTTTCAATATTATTTTTTTATAATTTTAAATTTTTATTTAATCATAATGTTTTGTCAATTGCCTTGGTTTTAACATTTATCAAGGATAATTATTTCCTCCACACACTTACTAATTCTAGAGGAAGATTAGTTCCCTTTATCCGGAAAAGGGGTAGATGGAATCAATGATTCAAATTCCTATGATCTGTCATTTTTGTTGTATTATGTACTATCTAGTATATACATGACACATGATGAATCATCTCATGAGATACATTTATTTTCAGCATTTGATGCAATTTTATATCATCCTATTAGGAACATGTTCCAAAATTTCCAGTTTAGCAACGAAAGGTGACCACTTGACATCTAATTTATTAGTTGTATCATCATATTTATGTAGCAATGTGTCTATTTGATGTTGTTGTTGCTTCAAATGTTTACAATTTTGAAAAAAAATGAGCATTTTTGTATTTTTTTAGTTCTTATGACATTTTCTGATATTTTCTACATATTCCATTGAGAAGTTATATGTTGGAAACTCACTAATACTTTCCACGGAAAATGTATGCAACATTGGTTTGAACCTTTCTTATATGGTGGTAATAAAAATTCCATTTATTGAATGGGGCACGTATGGACCACATACATTGAGAGAGCGTGTTAGAAGCATTGTTCTCCCCTTGTTGCAGTTGCCCCCTTGTTCACTTGTGGTTAGTCTTATGTTGGATTAACCTTGTGGTGACCCCTCTTTTGTTAGCCCTATGTGCAAGAACCCCCCTTGGGTGTGGTATCCTACCTATCATTGAGAAACATTATTTTAGCTATTTATTTGAATTCAAAATAAGAATAAAAAATTTGAGCCAGAGTTTAAATGGGTAACCTGGAAGTAGCATAGCAGTTGAACCCCTATATGGTGCAATGCTCCTTGAGGCTGGTCTGGAACACTTTGCATGGAATGTACTAGCGGGCATCAAAATTTGGTGCAACCAGATGTAGGTATGTAGGAGGAGGAGAAAGAGGACGACCCATTGTGCTCTTGGATTGGGTTGATGGTGCCCGATTGAACATGCATTAAATTCTCATCCTTGCTCGAGTTGGCGATGGGACAAATCAATCCGTGGGTTGCAATACATGGATCTGACGATGATGCCAATTTAATGCTTATGTCGATTCACTGTTGTTGGAGTTGAAAAAAATTAGCGGGACCAGTTGGTGTAAGCAGGTTTTCGATGTCAGAGGAATAGGGATGTTGTTGATGGAGGATGAAAATGGTCATCGTCATCAAATTTTTCGTTGTCGCCAGAGGTCCACACCATGGAACATCACCTCATGGAGCATTTCATTGGGGAATAAACCTACTTCCTTTCACCGAGATAATATATGTAATATTGGTTTGAAAATTCCTTATATGGTGATGAAAAAACTTCCAGTTATTGCATGGGACACATGTGGACCACATACATTGAGAGAGAGAGCTAGAATGGTAGATTTCCTCTCCTTGTAGTTAGCCCTCTTGTTGACTTGTGGTTAGCCTTGTGTTGCATTAACATTTTGTTGACCCCTCTTTTGTTATCCCTATGTGCAAATTCCTCACTTATGTGTGATATCCTACCCTTCTCCATGTCTTATATGAAACCCTCCCCTAAAGTTGTATTGCCATCCTAATGTTTATTTATATTTTTCCCTAAAAGGTATGACGTCTTGACCTTATATGAGTAACCCTAATTTAAGATAAGGATTAGAAGTAGAACATTTTAGGACATCTATGAGTGGCTATAAATATAAGCATATCCTTCATTGTAAAGGAGTCTTGAAGATGTAATTCAAGTATGTTGGTTGTCTTGGTTGATGCTTGGGGGTTGGTATTGGTTGTGCAGTACTCTCATTAAGTTGATGTATCTTCTGTTGTAACTGTTTAAACCTATCCTTCAACACACACACACACTCTCTCTCTCAGGTTTGTTCACACCCTCATGTCAGGGTCAATCTTTTATTTCATATATTGACTTGCCTTTGAGAGGCAAGATCTGATCTAAAAGTTAAGTCTGAGTATAAGGAAGGTTCTTCCCATCAAGTTATCATATTTGAATTAATTTTGTTTTTGTTAACTAGATTTTTTATTCACTACTACTGTCCTATAGATTGTGATTTTATTTTCAGTATTATTTTTTGGCAACTTTAAATTTGCATATAATCACAATGTTTTGTCAATTTTCCTAGTTTTAACATTTATCAAGGATGATAGTTTCCTATCCATCATTCCCATGTTTGGGTTTATATGGATTCTCTAATTTTGAGATGGTACAAGGAATTGTCACAAAATTATAATCATTTGATTAATATTGGAAAGATAATTGAGTAATTTATCTCAACACTCCCAAAGAAGTATATCACATGATGCCTAAGGCAATGAGGGTGATGAGACTGAGAAAAGTGAGCATTTTTTTACCATTATCTCAATTATTCCTTATTGTCCCTACTGTAGGTAGGGTTATATTGCAATGGATAATGCTTTGAATCTATATTAATTAGATTTTACTTCAGTTATATTTGAAATTTGATAATGTTAAACTTTATAATTTATTTATTGTAATTTTAAACATTGGTTTGAACCTTCCTTATGCGTGATGATAAAACTTCCAGTTATTGCATGGGACACATGTGGACCACATACATTGAGAGAGAGAGTTAGAAGGGTTGTTCTCCTCTCCTTGTAGTAATCCCTCTTGTTGACTTGTGGTTAGTCTTATGTTGGCTTAACCTTGTGGTGACCCCTCTTTTGTTAGCCCTATGTGCAACCACGCCCCTTCAGTGTGGTATCCTACCCTTTGTCATGTCTTATATGAAACCCTCCCCTAAAGTTGTAGTGACGTCCTACTATTGAATTATATTTTTTCCTAAAGGGTATGATGTCTTCACCTTATTGGAGTAACCCTAATTTGAAGGATTAGAAGGAGAACCTTCTGGGGGGTTTTTGAGTGGCTATAAAGATGAGCCTTGCCTTCATTGCAAAGGCATATTGAATAGGTAATTGAGGTCTATTTTTTAAATTATTTGTTCAAGGGTTTCAGTAGTCTTATTTGGATGGCGTCTAGAGTTTCAAGGAACATTATGCTTGGGCGTTCAATTGTTTTAGGTTCTTTGACTTGTTCCACTTGTTGGTTGTCTTGGACTCTTGGTTCATGTTTGGGGGATAATATTGGATGTGTCATACCCTCACTAAGCTGTTGTATCTTTTGATGCAAATGTGTAAACCTATCCTTCAACACTTTGTATCCCTCTCTCTCATGTATGCTCATACCCTCAAGCAAGGGTCAATCTTTTGTTTTATCTATTGAATTTCCTCTAAGAGGAAAGATCTAATATGAAAGTTATGTTTGATTATAAGGAAGGTCATTCCCATCAATTAAGTTATCAGATCTAAATTAGTTTTGTTTATGTTAACTAAAATTTTAACACTATTGTTGTCCAGTAAACCATGAATTTATTTTCAGTATTACTTTTTTTGCAATTTTAAATTTGCATTTAATCACAATGTTTTGTCAATTCCCTTGGTTTTAACATTTATCGAGGATAATAGTTTCCTCCACACACCTACTATTTCCAAAGGAAGAGTGGCGCCCTTTAGCCATAAAATGGGTAGAGGGAATCGATGATTTGGATTCCTATGATCTATCATTTTTGTTGTATTTGTATTATTTTGCATATAATGCCTCATGATGAATCATCTTGTGAGATACATTTAATTTTAGTACTTGATGTGACTTTATATAATCCTATGAGGAACATGTTTCAAAATTTTCAATTTAGGAATGATATGTGACCACTTGGCATGTTATTTATTAGTTGTATCATCGTATTTATGTAGCAATATGTCTATTTGATGTTGTTGTTGCTTATGTTGTTTAAAAACTTGGAAAATGAGTATGTTTGTATTTTTTTTAGGTCTTTCAATGTTTTCAAAGGTGTTCCGATATTTTCTACTAATACGACTGAGAATTTATATGTTGGAGCCTCACTAATACTTTCCCCGAGACAATATATGCATCATTGGTTTGAAACTTCCTTATATGGTAATGATAAAACTTCCACTTATTAGATGGGAGACATGTGGACCACATACATTGAGAGAGAGACTTAGAAGCATTGTTTTGCCCAACTTGTAGTTAGCCCTCTTGTTCACTTGTGGTTAGTTTTGTTATCCCTATGTGCAAGAACCCCCCTTGAGTGTGGTATCCTACCCTTCATCATGTCATATATGAAATTCTCCCCTAAATTTGTAATAACGTCGTAATATTGAATTATATTTTTTGTTAAAAGGTATGAAGTCTCGACCTTATTGGAGTAATCCTAATATCAACGAGGGATTAGAAGGGGAACCTTATAGGAGTTCATTGAGTGGCTATAAAGATAAGCCTAGCCTTCATTGTAAAGGCATATTGAAGATGTAATTGAGGTATTTTTTTAACTTGGTTATTCAAGGGTTTCAGTACTCTTATTTGGATGGCGTCTACAGTTTCAAGGCACATTTTTCTTAGGCGTTCAATTGTTTTGGGTTCTTGGACTTGTACGACTTGTTGGATGTATTGGTTGATGTTTGCAGGGTGAAATTGGATGTGTCGTACCTTCACTAAGTTGTTGTATCTTCTGATGTAACTATGTAACCCTATCGTTGTGCACTTACATTCTCTCTCTCTCTCTTTGTCTCTATCTCTCTCATGTATGTTTATACCCTTAGGAAAGGGCCAGTATTTTGTTCTTTATATTGATATTACCCTTTTATATGGCCTAATGTATCCTCTTTCCTCTGGCTTCTCTCTCATCGGTGTATCCTTACTTGGGACAATCTCTTGAAAAAATGATTCTAGGGGCCTTCTCTCTGTGTGTTGTGCAACAGCCATGAGGAGAGAAATGATCAAATTTTGGACACTTGCATTCAGACTAGCGTGCTCTATGACTCCACAAAAAAAAAAATTAGAAGAACTAAAAGAGTCAGGGGAAACATAATTGATACGTTGCAGCAGTGGGATGAGAATCCTTTCCAAAGCAAGATCCTTAACAGACCATGGGATCTTACTCCAGAGTTCATTGTATGGAACACTTGGAAGGAGTGAGATATCAGAATCTTCAAAAACAAAAGAATATCCACCAAAGAAATATGGCAAATAATCAACAATAACCTTCAGGAAACCGTTTTTACTAAAGATTGGACTGATTCAGATTATCCCACCACCCTGAATGAGAGGCATATCTTGGCCAATTGGAATCTCAATCAACAACGTCCATCCTCTATCATTGGGGTTACCAGAATGAAAATTGGCAGTCTTGATAGTTGGGATCCACCTCTAGAAGGGGTATTTAAGATCAATTTCAATGGAGCGTCTAAAGGAAATCCATGAAATGTTGGGTTTGGAGGGGCTATTAGAAATCATACAGGAGACATCCTCACAATTTTTTTATGGGATCCTTGGCTATGAAACTAATAATTCCACTGAAATTGAAGGGTTGGTGGAAGAAATATACCTAGTGTGCAGATTAAACCTTATCCCTTTGATTGTGGAAGGGGACTCGCAAATCATCCTATCAATGGATACAAAAATTTACAATGGTTGTCAGATATCAAATCTTTCACCTAGTTGGATATTAGGACATGGCCTCATAGTTTAGCGATCTACCTAATTCAGGCCAAGGCTATCACCTTCCATAATGTAAGGTGAAAGGCTAACTCTCTTGTCGATTTATTAGCTAATGAAGGGGTCAACTATAGCTTGCCTCTTTAGGAAGGAGAACTGGATGGTTTGATGGATGCGGATCTGGCCCTCAAATTGAGGGAAATTGTGAACCAATATCTCTCCCACTCGGATGGAGGTGCTTGCATGTCCCATCAATAGCCATATCACCTTGATTTGGAAGATGGTTGCCCGGTGCTATGCATGTCGGGGCCTTTAAGTCCCCACCCCAACCCTCTAGAAATTCAATGCGGGTGGGTGAGGACGTCCCCTCAAGAGCTGGAAGAGAGCTGAATCGGTACCATAACCATTAATTCTCGTATGATGTCGGTTGATATGGAACGTGTGGGCATCATGATTCTACATCAGGACTCGTTAAGGTGGCATGTTATGAATGCATGAGGGATCATTTGGTAGCTCTCTGTTGTGTTCTATGGTATTTGTCTCTAGTTTTCCTCCTAGGTCCCACTCAATTGGTTCTTTCTGCAACACAGAGGATTGAATTCTCCTTCGGTTCTACCACAGTTCTACTTCCATTAGCTGAAGAATATAGCTCCGGTTTTTATATGTCGAGGAAAAGAAGAACCCCTCGAAGAGGAAGCAGTGGCTGGGGGAAAACCAAACACGGCTTAAATTTGATGGTGGACAAGGGATACGATGCCAGAATCTCCATGCCAGTTCGAGTCTTGATAGATGACTAGGAGGCTTGAATAGTTAATGAACATCTAGCCATCGACAGGGGTGGCAAGAAAATTAACCACTACTGGCTCATAAAAAATATGATGGGAAATCTTATGGAGGATATGCTGGGAAATTAGATCTTTGCATGCAACATGGTGCTCTCATCCAAAGCCAATGTGACAGACCTAGATGACTAGCTCAATGGTCTAGATGCCACCTTTTCCTGGAAGTGCCTAGCCAACGGGAAACGATGAGCAAGAAACACATATGTGGGATGTGACAAAACTATGAATGGAAGGTCGACGGAAAGGGGCTCTAATCTCGTTCATATGATGGCTACCAGCGTTCATTTTTCCATCCGCTAAATAATTGAACCTTTTTTCAAGCGCATTCATGACAATGAGGAATCGAGTGGCAAATCTTCTCCCCTTCTGGTAAAAAATCATGTAACCACTTCTAAAGATTACTTCTAGGGTGGTTTCCCCGTCGTAGAGGAGGCTCTCCCTCCGTAATCTGTGGTTATGACTCCTTTGAAGGATCTGCCTCCCACGGGCTTGGAATGTCATTTCAAGTCTTTCTGTTACAGTTTGTTTATTAGTCTTATGTTTAATACTTTGATAAACTGTAGTATAGTGGAGTACAAGCCTGATTTTTGGTTTCCTATGCTAGTAATTGTTTTTTGTTATGATCATACCAGACGTGTTTGTAATTTTGATTGCTTGGGGTGGTGGTTCCATTATCTAATGCCACCCCAGAATCATCATGGACATGCAATTTTTTATTCCTCTGTTTAATAGAATTTGCAGCTTTACAAAAAATGGAATTTATTAATTGTGGGATATAATTTTGACAAAAAATGGAATATTGTGCAATTGGTCATAAATAATTACACTATAGCATCCCTTCTTACCTGATCATTCTTGTGCTCTAAATTAACTTTGAAGATGTCCCCATACTCTGTTTGCAACAAGAAAAATAGCATGAAATTATGTCTATGGGTTGCGGTAGATACTATCAAGACTCTACTCTCATTTAGTAAATATGATCTTCGTGGAATTATTACATGAAGTAATCGATGTCCCTAGCTCTTATAAATCACAAAATTCTCAGTGCACAGTAGAAAACCACTAGGACCATCTCTATCTCCACCTCCTTGCACCATAACCAACAAATCCACACCATTGTCAATAGGACCAAAAAACTTGTGCTTAACATGGTTAAGCCCAATATCAAGTTTGTAAAAGGTAAGATGCTTATGTGCTTCATTCATTGCTTGCCTAATGGAATCCTAGTCAGCTTCAAAATAATCAAGCTCTATTGTAGCAAAAACAAGGTTATCAAAACCACAATCAACCTCAACTATTGAATGGACTATCATATGATACTTGTGGGATTTAAACAAACATGAAATGGTGAGTCTCGCAACATTGTATCGATTGAGAACATAAACAAGTTCCTGATTCTCACAAGCACCAATCATCACATATTGGTCCTTTGGATCCACTTCCAAATACTTCCCTTGCACTATTCTCTTACAAGATTCAAAATTAAACATAAACTTCCTATAATAAACATATAATATTACTATCCTTCCAAAATACAAAAAGGTTGTGCCATACCTGCATCTCGACCTGCCAAATGTATCTTGATGAACCTTCTCAAACATGTTTTTTTTATATTCTAGTATGGCAATTCGTCGGGAATCGTATATGACCACAATGTATTCCTTTTGTGACCTCGTTAGACTAAATTGCACTAGAGAGCGGATGGCTCCAAACACTTCAACAGAAAGAGAAAAAAGTCCAACATTTTTCCTATGGCTATCACAATTTCCTAAGTTTTTCCTCCCAAAGCTTCCCATAAGTTGCATAGACCACACTCATGGCCTGTTGCAGAGTTAATAGAGAAACATTATTCAACTCTAGCTCTCAACTGCTCAAACAATGGAGACTTAAACTCTGTTTCATCTATTTGGACTCAAAGGTAAATTCCGAATCACTCCCTGCATTAAAGGTATAACTTTGGTTTCATACTCAACGTTAAAACCCTTGAACTATGGTTTACTTACAATCATTTGAACCATCAATATCTAGTGTAAGGGTTCAATTTTAGGTGTATCATGGACATCAAAAGAGGGGATAAGAAATGAAGTGAAAATATTATAATAAAAAATATTTTTGATTTAACAAAAAATTAAAAATATATGGGAGGTGGTGTTCCTTTTTAAACGATGTTGAAATTACACCGAAGGAATATTTTAAGGTAGTGGCATTTTTTATGTCTCATTACATCTTACATGGTTGTTGATGGTCTAATTACAACTCTATTGAAAGTTCATTTATAATACATTGGTGTTTCTTAGTCAATTAATGTAGATTGGGTGGTTAAAAGGAATGTTGTTATACTCCCCATCTGGATTCAAATCTCATTATGTGACATGTTATGTAACCGATGTGTAATATTAGAGGATTCCTTGATTTCTCAAACTGTTTAGTTATCTCAAAAGATTGTTTTCGAAAAACTGCAACTTCTTATCTTTCTCATTATATTTTTTAGACTTTGTAAATGTTCATTTTCCATAATATTCACTATGTGTATTTAATACAATAACACAAATTTGTGTCCTAATTCTATACAACTCTCTATAGAGTGTTTGAGAAAAACTACATTTCATTCACTAGTTTTACGATTGAAATCCCTTGTTTTGTTAGTTCATTTTGGTGTATCTTACTATGAACTTAAATTTTCTTATATGGATTAAATAAACCATATTTATTTTGTATACATATTCTAAATATTATTACATAAAGTGTTGGAATTTTGGAATAAATATTTGGTGGTAAATCAAGAAGAATTCACCATTCAATAGCTCTATCTAATCATCAATGATGAAAGGTTCAACCGCCATCCCTTTTATATATTCAACCACCTATATAATAAAATATTATGGTGAATTTGACTCACTAATATGTTGATTCCATAATCAATGTTGCAATCAAAAGCAAAGGAGAGTAGTTTTAGTAATCGTTGGATTGAATGTTAAGTTGCCGCATACTTGAATTGTTGAGTTGGTCATCTTGTGTAAGGGTCATAGATTCTCTAATGAAGAAATCGAAATTTATGCTATCGATGCTAAAATTACAGTCATGGTACACTTTACAACATCATAATATCATGTAATAGCATCATATAAAATATCAACCTATAAATATTGTATCTAAATGTGGTTTCTTCCTATTATGTTCATGTGTGTTATATGGTCTCTAAAGCACTGAGATCTTTCCACAGTTGAGCATCATTGGGTTTTTCTCAGCAATTTCTATACAACTAAATGTGACTTAACTAGAATCAAAATGTGTTATACCAAATACATAGTACTTATCCTCCTTAGAAATCATAAATTATCATGCTAGTGATAGGTTTTCCAAAGCATGAGCATTTCTCCATGTAGTCAACCACCACAATGTTGGTAATAATAATTTGGTAATCAATAATAACCACCACAATGTTGGCACTAATATAAGTCGATGTAGTGTCTCTACCTTTAAATAAACAAGGCTTATAGTACCTCCTCATTCTTTAATAGGAATCTAATCCACAAGGTCCCCATACACATATGCACCACCTAAATTGAAATAAGAGTTACAAGAATGTATAACAATCAGAATCATTGAAAAATTAAGGTATAAGGAGTGTTGTAATAAGAGAATTATGGAAGAATGTGAAATATGTCATCACTTACATCGCCATCTAGACTAACATACTAGGATATTATAGCAAAACATCATTCTATCTCGTCCTCCTTCAAGCCTAGTGTGCTCCATATTGAACATTGCCTCCTTTCATGAAAATAACAACAACAATAAAACAACACAAAAAAATTGCAATTATATTTGTATAGAGATTTGGAACCAACAACATTGCACACCTTAATCAAGTTATATCATTGCTTGGAATTCAAATTCCCTTCAATCTTAGTGTGCTCTAGACCAAACATTACTTCCTTGTAGGGTTTGAGTTGTTGTTTATGGCCCACAAGACATATAAAAAATTATATGGTCATCGACCCTAGTTTCATATCTCAAACAATGGTATGGGACTAAAGAACCATCCATGATGTTATAAATCTGAAAATGACACCATATCATGTTTGCAGGCCAAGATCTCATGTTAGGGAATGCATGGAAAATTGGAGTCCCACCCATGGCCCAATACTTTGAATTTTTACCTATCATGACATGAGTCATGATAACCATCCTTGGTATATTTCCAAACCTCAAAATGGCTAGTACCATATCTTCCTTGCATGCCAAATATTTGTCATGTAGGAGATATATATGCACATAAACAACACAACTTACAATTCATTCACATAATTGAAATGCCTAACCCATGGGCATACATGATACTCATAAATGACACACTTAACCCCAAAAAATAAGTGATGCACCTAATACCATTGACACACTAAATTCTTAACAAATTGATTGACCCTAACCATTATTACCGTCGACACATAATGAAAAAGACCCAATATAAACGGTCTTAGACCATTATCTTTTGTCAAAAAATATATCACTGGTCACATAGCATCATCAAAAACTCATTAGAATTATCAATGGTGATAAACATATTTTTAAGGTCACCAAAAGTCACCAAAAAGAGTATTGGTGAGGGGCATTAAAGGATCATCACTAGAAGTGTCCCAAAAAAAGAATATGCAATGGGGCTTTAATAACCCTTTTGAAAAGTGTCATTGAAAATGGATTTGGTGAAAAACTTAAAGGATTGTCTCCAAAGGAGCTTACAGTGACTATTTTCTAAGGTTTTTCATCATATGTGACATTATTTATGACTCATTAAGGCCCATCATAGGCATTATCCTCACCAATGGAAATGAAATACATAACATGCATGACAAGCAAGATCCTCACCAATGGAAATGACAGGCATGACAGACATGCGCCTTCATAGGAATGAAAAGCATGACATGTAAAACCCTCATCATTTTTAAATGACTATTATTAAGTATAAGTGGTATATTTAAACCCCTTCAATCATGGGCACAATATCTCCTTAAAAATCCAAAATTCCATTATCTATCTATCTGACCATTCTTCTTGGAACCAAGGTTGCAATGGGTGTACCTATAGTGCAATTCATTTGGGAATTCAACATCATCATCCATGGTTTTATACTCTGATATCTCTTTAATTTATCATATATATTAGCATAGGTGTTGCAATCGGCGGGCCTCTACTCCACTAACCTCAAATTGGTGCTCATGGCTAAGAAGGAATTACATTGAAACTATTGTTGGAAAGATAAAATACTAATCTATTCCACCTAAGCTACATGCCTAACATGTGAACCTAACCCACACACCTAAGGCACACATGTGACCCATGCATCGAATCCCTAACCCATGTCTATATTCTAGTGAAGGAACACCCTCAAATTTTTGTGACACTTATTAGTAGCTATAAGTGAAACATCAAACCCACCCCAACTTAACAATGAATTCTCCAAAGCCAAATATGATCCATAGGGAATGACATTGAAATGGACACTAACCAACCACTAATCCTCTATCCATGAATCCTCCCCTAACCCCAAATCCATTACCTATTAACCCCAAACAACCTTGTGGAAACACATTGACCCCTTAACCCATATTTCCCTAAATTCAACTTCTGCAATGGAAAATATTTTGGGGTATGTAATGACCCATGCACATAACCCACACATGTAACTAACCATGCAATTAACCCCATGCATTTAACCTATGCACTTAAACCATGCGCATAACCCATGTTGTTTTCCTATGAGCCTAATCCACATGCATAAGTGACATAAAAACCTTGTCAAGTGGCCTGTCATCACTACAAGCATAGGATAGTGACTATGTCCTTCCTTGATAGTGAGTATGTCCTTCCTTTATGGCCCCAAACCATGGTTCCTATTAGAAATGACCATGTTTTAGTAACTAAATATCCAAGTCATGCCTATATACGTCATGTTGAAAAAATATTCCATATGTAAGGCCTATGTAGTGGTCCATGGCCCACAAGCCTTAATATCATTAGTTTGGTGTTAAGTCCATGGTTTTTGTACATGAATAACATCTTCTTGGATCATCAATCACTTACTATCTCCATCAGCTAAACACACCTAACACAACCAACCCACAGATATGACTATGGACCTAGAAGAAATGTTATAGATAGAGGCCCTATATTTTACCCTAAAACCATGGCTTGGGTTCCTAGAACCATATATGGTGTGCCAAACCTCAAAATAGGGACCATATCCCACTATTATGTCTAATATTATCTATGCATACATTATGTGGTTATATTAGGTCCCATGCATGTTCCATGTGATGTAGAGGCAATTGTTTCCCTAGCCTGAGTGCCTCAACTATAGAGCTCTAATGGGATATGGTGTTGAAAGATGATGCAAAACCGTCCTAATTCCACAGTATCTTGTGCAGGCTTATCTCCAATGTTTTGATGATATGCATTGTCAAACGCATGCAACACACCTAACCCACACACATAAATTATCCACTTAATCCACAATAATATCAAAAGTAATGAATTGAATTTACTTATTGCAAACTAAATATTTTTGTAATTTGGTGGTGAGCATTTACTTGTTTGAATAATATAAAAATCACTTTGAAAAATATATTTAGGGGTGTCTTTTTTAAAGGNGGGGTGTTCAAAAAATCACCTCAAGAAATAGATTTATGGGAAGTCTTTTTAAAACCGCCTCCAAAATTCGTGAGAACTTAACTTATGGTGGCGGTTTTAAAAAAAATGCCTCCAAAAGTTCAATTCTCGTGATTTTTAGAGGGGTTTTTCAAAAAACCTCCTTGAAAAGTTCAATTCTTATGAATTTTCAGGTGGTTTTAATAAAAAACGCCTCCATTAATACAATTCCATGACTTTTAGGATGGGTTTTCAAGTAATCACCACCAAAAAAATATTCTCATGACTTTTAGGGGGGTTTCAAAAAATCGCCTCCAAAAGTTCAATTCTCATTACTTTTAAGGGGGGTTTCAACAAACTGCCTCCAAAAGTTCAATTCTCATGATGTTTAGGGGTGTTTTAAAAAAACCACCTCCACAAGTTTAATTTTTATTGACTTTTAGGGGGGCTTTCAAAAAAAGACCTCTAAAATTTCAATTCTCATGGCTTTTAGTGGGGGGTTTCAAAAAACACCACCAAAATTTCAATTCACATGACCTATAGGGGGTTTCAAAAAACTATCTCCAAAAATTCAATTCCCATGACTTTTACGTTGGGTTTCAAAAACTGCCCCCAAAAGTTCAATTCTCATGACTTTTAGGGGGGTTTTCAAAAAAATACCGTGAAAAATACATTTAGGGGAAGGCTTTCAAAAACCTCCGCCAAAAGTCACAAGAATTTAACATTTAGAGGTAGTAGTTAAAAAACTACCTTCACAATTTCAATTCTCATGACTTTTGGTGAGGGGGGGCAGGGGTTCAACAACTGCCGCCAAATCCCTAAACAAATTTTTTAAGATGGTTTTTGCAAGACCTCTTGTTGAATTCTTATTTATACTGAGAGGGGGGTGAATCAGTATAAAGCACATATTGCATAATTTTCACACAACAAATTATACTTCAAAACGTTTTCTACCAAAAATAGTAATTGACACAATTGCACACGTAATCTATAAAAATAGTTTATATGTATATCTATATATAAAAATATTTATTACATGGATACGAGACACAAATATCCAAAATGTGATCACCAACTCACTCAAGCACTAACTTGATTGCAAGCAACTACTTGTAGATTTCAAGCACCGACCTGAATGGATATCAGTCCTATTTGCATGGGATTTAACTTTCTATAGGAAAGTTCCAACCTTATTGAAGACTGCAATCTCCTCTTCTTGTTCTTCAACACCAACTGAATGGAAGCACCGACTCTCTTTATTTTGATTTTGAGAACTAGCTGGATGGAAACACCAACTTCCTCTTGTATTTTCCAACACCAACTCCCTTTCCTTGCCCCTTCCTACCACCATGAAATGAATAAAATACAACAAAACTGTGATTCCACATCTTTTTTTATTTGCTTCTATTGCGTCTGCAGCCACTGAAATCTGGGAATCAAGGATCTTTAATATGCCATTGCATTACTTGCAATATCAAGACATTGTCACTTTTGTGTTCCACGATATGCTCCCTTTGCTATATGTACATCAACACCTCAACACCTCAAATTGAACTCTCCCTGAATATGGTCTCTTCTTCTATGCATAAAATGCTCCCCCACTATTTGTGCAGTTTGAATATGTATTCTAATATTTTGCGCAAAGCTTGATTTTATCATAATTCTCTCCTTCTTAGCATTCAATTTCTATTCAACATTTCATCTTTCTCCATTACCCCCCATTGACATCAATGGAAAAATGGATTCTCCTTCTGATTATTAGACTCCCCCCTAGCTTCATGCTTCTCAATTCATCTTCCTATTATTTCTATCGCACCAAATCCTCTGCCATGTCTCAAACGTTCATTTTTTGCATCATTTACCGACTTCAAATCACTAATATTTATTTCTTTATAACCACATCTTAATTAATTTAATTTCACACAATTTATCACGTGATTTTGCACACAAGAAAATTTTACTTGATGTGTGTCATTAAATTCACCTGCAGTCGCACATATTTCCATTTTTCATTCAACATATATTTGACATATTCAATGCAATGATCTTCTTAAAGTACGATATGTCATTTATGATCCATGTACTTACAATCTTCTTACTTAAGTTACATAAATTCTTTGTCAATTCAGCCATAAATGCACTTCATTCTGTGTCCCTTCATTAGATTTGAAATGTGCAAGTTGGCGACCTCCAGTCTATTTATGGGATACTTCACCATACACATAGCCATCAATTTTTCTTGATTTCGATACTTGTATTCAATTCTTTTGCAATGAAAACCTCTCCTCAGGAAATTAATGCGGCCATTGTTGTACTTTCTAAGGAAGTAGACTCTAGAGTCTCAACAACAGGATTTTGAAAAATTCAAGGGAAATTTCGACATCTCAGGATGAGGAAGCTGATATACAAATATGGTATTCCCAATCTCAAGTGAACTAATGGAATGCTAATGAGATTACTCGTTTGAAGAGTTAGATGCATCAAAAGGAAATCAACCTAGTGCATTATCTTCAAGGAACATCCAACATTACCACTTTTAATAAGAAATCATCTCCCGACATGGAATTGCACCTTACATTGTTGAGTACCATTGATACTAAATTATGTCTGTAGTTGTCAGATTTTGATCTGTAGGTGTTGATGGAATCGATTTTTTGCACCAATATGCATGTTAAAATAATTTTGACAAATGTATTCTAGTCATAGTGTCTTTTGTACGCTTCTTCTTGTATGTCATTTGTGGCCTGGTCATCCTCCTATGTGTTTTGAGCTTTGAAGCTCCATTTTGAAAACTAAACTAGTATATTTTTGCTTCTTGTAAATACAACTTCTTTATAATGCAACTTTTGACTATACAAATGTGTTGTATCTGCACACATATATGTGATTAATAATGCAATCCAAAGTTTTTTTTCCTGAAGAAATAATTCTCCTTCCTTTAGCAATCACATCTAAATGAATGTAATCTTTGTGTGACAATATTTAATCTACAATGCCTATTACTACTTTCCTTACATTCCAAAAATGACGAGCTAAATTCACGGATCTTCCCCTCAACTTTAGTGATCAACAAGAAAGGAAACAACCTTTTGTTGCATCCAAAATAATTGTATAGTTTATTTCAATTGCACACGCCCGAGGAGCTTTCTTTATCCATTTCTTGGTGTGTGCAGAACCTCTTTGATACTGTCTAGGATGGCTTTCTTTTTCCCTCCATATTTTTCTATCAATGTTATAGGAAATAGTTATTTTTTATTGTCTCACTATTCTCGAACAATATTGATCCTTATGCCCAAAACCATCATAGGAATACTATCTTACAATGTGACAATACTTTTCTATATGGACAGTATAATTACATCTCAAGCATTTGATTGTACCATATTATTTTTTTAACTGAAAGAATGTTCATACCTGAAACCAACTCATTCTGAAGGTATATCATATCTCTTCTTAAATGAATTTCTTTTTTTGGAACAAACCTGTGATTGTTGGCGCATGCCTTTTCAATTGTTCCATCATAACTACGACCTTCTTATATTCTGGAGACCTCTGACTGCGCAATATCCTATCCAAGATTGTTGTATTGTTGCTAAAATTCACTTTAGTTTCTACGTCAAAGCATATCTCAACCTTTCTTGTATTTGGAAAATCTGATATTTCATGTTTGAATTGTGCTTGGGTTCCTAAAGATTGGTTTTCTCTTCTTGCATCAACCCATTCACTTTTAAAATGTGACATCTTTGTTTCCTTTTGTGCAAGTTTCTCTATAAGAAGCTTATTTT
This sequence comes from Pseudotsuga menziesii, assembly GCA_001517045.1. NCBI lineage: Eukaryota > Viridiplantae > Streptophyta > Pinopsida > Pinales > Pinaceae > Pseudotsuga > Pseudotsuga menziesii. The sequence goes on along the minus strand of LPNX010602344.1, from coordinate 15,921 downwards.
CCCTTCTAGTTTCCTTCAGAGATTCTTCTAGCACAAGATTATTTTCTTCAAGTCTTTTGAATTCATTTAGTGCACAATACATTTGTCTTTCAATATCCCTTTCCTTCTTACTCATCTGTTTTTCCAATGTTTCTTGAGTTACCTTGAACTCCTTGGCTTGTTCTTCTGTTTTTTCCAATTGTTCCTTTAACTATTTGTTCTTTCTTCTTGACTTATTTAATTATTCCAAGGTGTTTAAATTATTGAACCATTGATCTACATACAATGAGAGCAATTGAAAAGTATAATTTTGCAGTGGAATCTCAAGAATAATGTACACTAAACAAGACAAATTTGAGACAAATCTGATAAGAATTGATCAGTAAATTACAACATTAATCTTTATTAATTCCAACAGCATACAATAGTTTTACATAAAGGAGAATTCAAATCATGTGGATAAGATTCGAATCTACCAACTCAATCCTGACTAACTGGTTAACTAGAAGTGTCTAAATCACTATTAGAGCTCACTAGTCTAACTCCACATGTCTAATTCAGTCTATCATTCAGTTAAACCAGTTAAACTGATGAGGTAGGTGAGAAATGGCACCTACTCCCATGCATCCATACAAGAATAGTGCTAACTGAAATAAAAGAATCTAACTGAATGTAACTGGAGGTTAACTTAGCATAACTACTTACCTACCACAACCAACTGATGCAGGTTGCTGGTGGCACCCAGAGTGGCTCCTAATATGTAGGGATTGGTCTCAGAGGCACATTAATTGATGCATGAACTTGCAGTAAGTGGCAGTTAACCTCTATATGTGTCCCCCACACTCTAGTGGTTGGTACAGGTGGCGCCAATGGCACTAATGGTACCAATGGCACCGGTGGCATCAATGGCACCAGTGGCACCAATCTCATGGTGGCACCAAACTCAAGTAAAATACTCCTAAGTTAGGAAAAATGATCTAATAGACTATATATGGACAAGGAAGGATTATATAATCCTAACACAAGGCACTAAGTAGTTCACCTTCCCAATCAACCTTTACGTTTTCCTTATTTTTAGATTTGGATATTTCTTCTACACTACTTTATCCCTCTTATGCTTCAGATTTTGAAGGTGATATATAAGTCCTATTATAAGAATGTTTTATCAACGATTTTGATTAACTTTCATGTGTATCTTCACCTAATGACCCTTCCTTGATAAAGGAGTAGAATTTTTCCTCATCTTCTGAGTATTCATCCCTTGATGACCTGCTATCTTCTTTAGATTATATGCTCTTTCTTTGCTTAAGAAAATTCCTTCTATGTTCATATTTGTCCTGTTGACATGTAATCCTTCATTCTCTATGATCGACATCGTCTTCAATATCATTGTCTTCAGTTTCTTTGTAAATACATTTTGAGGCAAAATGACCTACTCCTCCACAAGTAAAACATTTGAAGGGTAACTTGTCTTTGTATTTTCCACGCCCCTTTTAAATTTTTTCACAAAGTTGACTTATTTTTCATCTGATGAATTAGAAGCATTATTTTTTTGTTCATTCCCACTGCATTTAGTATTCTTGGTGGATTTGTATGTTGCTTATTTCCTAGAGGGATTCTCCTATCCAATCCTCATCCCATATGTTGTAAGAATCCCACTCAATTTGTCCTTTGTTATCTCTTCTAGACCATCTCTGTATTCTGGGACTGATACTTTTGAATTAAATCTAGGTGGAAAGGTTCTCGATATTTTTTCCACAACTCATTCTTCATCAATGGTTGCTCCAAGTCCTCTGATAGAACTTACAATCTCATCAACCCGCAGAAAGTAAGTTGCAATATTTTCTTCTTATTTCATCCATAGAGTTTCAAACTACACTGAAAAAGTTTGCAACTTATCCTTTTTTACTTTTTCATCTCCCTCATAGATGTTCTTCAACTTATCCCAAATTTCCTTGGCTAAAGTGCACTACATGACTTTAGTGAATTCAGAATCTACCAGACCACACAATATTGTGCTTCTCGCCCTTACATTATATTCATACATTATTCGGTCAGTTGTATCAACTAGAGCGGTTTTATTAGATTTATATCCATTTTCAACTAATTTCCAGACATCGAATCCAAGCGATTGCAGTTATACCTCCATCCTAATTCTCGAGAAATTATAGTTTGAACCATCGAATCTTGGTGCTTTGTTGGTGGATAGGCCTTCCTGCTTGTCCATTTCTATGTAAAGATGTATCTTCTAGTGGTTAAATTGGTACTGAAGACACACACTTTGATACAAATTGTTGAATTCTTATTTATACTGAGTGAGGGGGTGAATCAGTATAAAGCGCAAATTACACAATTTTCACTGAACAAATTATACTTCAAAAAAATTTCTACCAAAAATAGTAATGGACATGATTGCATGAAGAATATGTAAAATAACTTTATATGTATATATATAAATATTTATTACATGGATTGGAGCCTACCAATATCCAAAATGTGAGCATGAACCCACTCAGGAACCAACCATATTGTAAGCAACAACTTGCTTATTACAATCACCAACCTATAATGACTTCTATCTTCTACATAAGCACTGACTTGTTGATTTTAGGCACTGATCTGAATTGATATCAGTCCTATTTGTGCAGGATCCAACTTGTTGTAGCCAGGCACTGACTTGGATTGAATACTACATTATCCTCCTTTTGTTATTCAACACCAAATGAATGGAAGAACTGAGTCCCTTTTCTGATTTCTCCACTACCAACTGGATGGAAGCACCGACTTCCTCTTGTATTCTCCAGCACCAACTGGAAGGAAGCACCAACTCCCTTTCCTTTCCCCTTTCTTCCACCCTAAAATGAATAAAATAAAACAAAACTATGATTCAGTGTCTTCTATGATTTGCTTCTACCGCGTTTGCATCCACTAAAATTTGGGTCTCAATGATTTGCAATTAGTCGTTTCGTTTCCTACAATATCAACACTTTGGAACTTCCACATTATGTGATCTATGCCCTTTTCAATTTGTACATCAACACCTCAACACTTATGTGATTTGCGTCATTCATTGTGTATTTTCTTCACACTTCCTGGTACAAGGTATCCATCTAATTTGTGCAATTTCTATTGTTGTTCTTCATCGATTTTGCACATGAATCAACTCTCCGTTGTATAAACTTCTTCTAGATCAACGATCCATCAATACCCTAGAATTATAAGCTTGCCGAATCAAAATATCACATCTTCTCCATCTTCAAGCTTACTTCAATACTTCCATCTCTTTCTTATTTATACTCTTTCTTGATTAAGAGACGTGTCCATAAGTTGGTATTCCTTTCATCGGTGGCACCCCAAATCTCTTACTTCTTGGTCAAGCTAACCACCACTTTCCATCTTTTGTTGGTGCAAACCTTATTGATAAATTTGTCTTGTGGGGCTTTGTGCACTTGAGTATAATGATTTGGTGGTATCTGATCACATGAGTCCCATGTCTTAGTGGGATTTGCACACTTCCTAAACTTCCTTCTTATTCTATATATACTTCTTCGAAATGGCTTTGCATATATAGAGATACATTGTCTGATACTGCTAAGACTTTCATATACTTCTATATATTTCTTCAAACCGGATTCGAAATTCAATACTTTATGCTTTTTGACATTTATCACCACTTTTCTTGTTTGACATCAACACCCATCTTGTTTCTTGTTTGACATCAATGACAACACCAATGTCCAACGCCGCCTCTAGCCTAAATGACCTCCAAAAGTGTAAATTATTGTAGTGAAATAAAATAACATGATCAAATGAAAAATTAAACTACTAAATTGTGTTTTCTACGATGGAGGTCATATCGTCCTAAAATTGATTTGTGTGAAACCAATAGATTTATCAAATATGAAACCTACAAAGAAAATTAGTGAATTATACCTGGTGTTTCTCCAAGTAGTCTCTTATTAAATAACCAATATGCTTTTGCAAGACCTCTATTTGGACATGAGTAAAGTTATACTACAAAACCCACCTCATGTCAATTTGTGTTCGTGAGCCAACTTTCTAGTTCAATACAATGATCAATGGGGAATGGCCAATATTCCATGTCCAATATTTTTATGCATGGTGATGTTATGTTGATTCCATCATCATAGTGTGACATCATAGTGATTTCAAGAATCATATAGAGGAAGGATCAACCTCCATTCCTCAATTGTGCACATCAATTCAATCAACCATCTAGATGAATGATTGGAAGATCAATCCTCAAATTTAAACTAGGTTCCAAGCATCACATAGAACAAGGAGAAACCGACCCTTCCCTAAATGTTTCTCTCAGGCTAATCATTATCTATTGGAAGGATCAACGATCACTCTATCAAATGTGGACATAGATTGAAGCATCATCTAGAGGCGATATCATCCAAACCTTTCTCAAGCGTTGACATCGTGTCAATAAACAACTAAGGAAAGAATTGATAGACCCTTTCTCAAAATTTGACATTGGGTCGAGAAACATATAGGGAAAGGATCAACTAAATCTTGTTTAAATAATGACAACTAGATGATAATAATTCATAGGAATGATCGACCAATTCCTCCTTGAATGTGAACCTGGGGACAACATCATATAATATAAATTTGGAGGACATTTTCTTGAATCTAGACCTACAGTGAAGCATCAACCCGAAGAAGGATTGATCGATCCATTTTAAGAGTGCACAACATGTTAAGAATCATTTGGAAGAAGGATCGACAAACCCTTCCTCGACAACCATATCTAGGAAACATCTCAGATGGATGATAGATCGACAACAACTTTATAAAAATATGCTATCTAATAATTATATTATCTAGTGGAATATTGGATGACCCTTCCTGAAATAAGATAGGCATAAATTGTATTAGCTAGTTGAAGACTAGAATGATTTCTCCACAAATGTGGAATCATACTTAAGCATCATCTAGAGGAAGAGTCAACCAACCCTTCATCAAATATGAACCCTGAGTATAAATATTAAGGATAGGAAGGATCTATCGACTGTTATTCATATGTTTTTCTCATGGAAAGTATCATTTGGACATAGGATTGTATGATATATTTTTTAACTCTAATGAATAGGAGACCTACCACGTAAAAGATAGGACGATAGGATGATATTTCTTGACATATGGTATCTTGGAAATGTATCATCCATAGAAAGGATTTTCAAGTATGTTTTTAGAATGCAGACCTTGGGTTAAGCAACATGTACATGAAGTATCCGTAGACCCCTCTTCCAATGCAAACAAACGGTTATGTAATATATGGATTAAGAATACAACAACCTTCATTAGATGTGGCAATATGGATAAGCAACATTGATAATAATGATTGGATGACACTTCTTCAATTATTGTATCTATGAACTATATCATGAAAATAAATGCTTATCTAACCATGCTTGATATACACTATACATTAAGAGTACCATCTTGCTGTTAGATTGGAAAAGTCTTTTAATAGGTTGGTATTTACCGAAACCATTTTCTTCTGTTATTCTATTCTCACATACAAACGATATGTTTTTGAAATCTCCTTTCATTATCTTATCATTTTTCGTTCCTAATTATTGTTTTATACAGGGAAATCTTGGAAGTATATTATGAAATCATGTATCAATTAATGTGGATATCATGAAATCAATGATTGATTGTTCATTTCATATCCAGTTAATGGTTTTCCCCCAAAAGTATAAATTATTAATGTATGTAATTTATGTTCACACATTGTATGGAATTTAATGTTTATTCCTCTTCATCAAAGTGTCATTCTAGCCATTTCAATGTTGGGGGTGTATGCTCTAAGATAATGAGTTGTATTTCATTTTCAACACTTCAAAATTTCCGACCAAATGGAAGTATCGAGCGATCCTTTTGGGTACAACATAGTTTCTAAATATTTAATTTACTGAAATATTATCATATTCAGTCATTTAATAATTTTGTTTCAATTGTCTTATTTTTATATTTAGTATTGATGTTACGATACTATTTTTCAAATACATGTAACAATGTCAAGGTTTATATCTCTCAAAAAGTTCAAGGAAATCCCATTTCTATAGGTAACCATGGAACACAACATCGAAGAATTTCAACATGAATGGTATTTTCATATATCCAAGCTAACAAATTTTTATCTTGACTTATTTATTTTCTCACTGGAGGAAGAAAAAAAATTCGATTGGCATAGTCACGACTACAGATGTGCTCAACGATGACATATTGCATGTCCATGTTGAGGTTATAGAGAGACACGTGTTTTTTAATTCAAATTGAACTTTCAGTTCTTAATTATCATTCATATCTTATGGGACTAAGTAAAGACTATGGAAACATATCATGTGCATTATTACCATTGTATGATTGGACATTAACACGATGGATTTGAACAACGGTGCTTTATTTGTTTTATGAAAAATCATTTTTCCAACACATTCTTCTTTTGTGTTACATCTATTGAATATGAAGAGAAAGCTCACAAATATTCATCATGAAAATTTGTTAAAGTATTTTAGAAGAGATTGTTTAGTTTATTTAGAGAAAGATATTGCTCTATCCTCCTTTAAAACTTTGGAAAAGAGTCATTTAAACACTCAAATTGAAGGTCGATTTAAACAATGATAAATCATAAGGTAGTCCTATGCTTACAACAAATATCTAGACTATTGATTTTGTTGATAGAGGTGTTAATATGTCAGGTGACTATGACAAATATATTTCACATTTTTTTTGTAGATGTTGTTTTCTATTTATCTTGCACGGAACACTAATGGAAATTGATATGTTTCAACCCAAAATATGTTGTGAACTTGTTGTTTTTTATATGGGTAACTGTCATCAACAATGGATGTATAATGATTTTCTTGAATTCTTGATTTGTCTTGGTACAAATGTACAAATATGTAGCTCAATTTTCATAATTGATGTCAATTCAACATACTTGATAAGTAAAGCATTTTCTCAATTCTCCAAATTATTGAAGATTCATATTAAGGAGTACCTATCCGTCGGGGTATACTCTAATTATTTAGAAACCTCTTTCATTTGTTTCTCTATTATATAGTGTTGGAGAATTTGAATGGAAGGAGACCATGTCTCTATCATTCACGTGGATATGGATTGGAAGGATCATAATGAATCTCTTCACGATATCCCAAAGTTTATGGATTTGAGTTTGGATCCAAGCAACCATGTTATTACAAAAGAATGGATTTCAACATTCTAGGATCAGATTGTTGATATATTTGATTCACCTAAAGGAACGGTTATATCATTATATGTAGGATGTAGAATTGTTTGTTCAGTGTACCGGTGGAAATAGGTTGTTTGTTTTAGTGGTGTAGGAAGTGCAGCAGGAGATGTACATGAAATCATTTTGTGAACTAATTGCTCAACAAAAAGGTATCAATGATCTTATTGTCGTTTTTTTAAGTTGGTTGAGAATTATGTTTTCCTAAATATTTTTTAGAAGTTGATATGTTTCCACTACGTAGAAGCACTTGTAAATTTTAATAACAAAAGTATTGAGGAAGAATCTGTTGTTGAGAATGGATCCAGTCCATATGATTGTGACATTGTGGGTTCTTTCGAAAAAAACATTTGAAATATCAAGATAATCAAGGTGGGCACTAAAAATTATTAAGGTAGTGTTTATATATGTTCCAATCAATTTACTTGATTTGCTTAAGACTTAAATGGAAATGGAAACTTTTTTTGACATATTATCAAGAATATTACTTTAATTATTCTTTTTATTATGTAGGGTGTCACAAGCCATTCTATAGAATGTGTAATTCGAAGGCATTGTCACCAACTTCCTTGGTGATGGTGCATGGCCCATATCGAAGTGGACGAAGCTTGCGATGGGGTCCCGTGAGCCTCTCTTTCTACAAATGCAACCAAACCTTATCGCCAACCTAGCACTTGTGTGGAACCTGATGGTGGTCATGTCGTTTCTTGTATTTAGTATTGTCCTTTTCCAAAATATCATGGACCTGTTGGAAGATGTGTTGGATTCTTTCAAAAAATCTAGTGGCCTTATCATCCATATCCTAAGCATGAAAAGATTCCTCCTGTGTGGAATCAAGGGGAAGAGCTACATCAATTGGGGCTAGTGGTTGGAAACACAAGCAAACTTGAAAAGGGATGTGACAGGTAGAGATACGAAGAGCTCTATTATAAATTAACATAATTAAGGATCTCATCCCATGTGTGGGGATGTTTAGAATTATACATTCTCAGAACATGCACAATCATCCGGTTGAATACCTCTGTTTGTCCATCGGTCTAGGGGTGGAAGGAAGTCGATTTGGTGAGCTTGGTATCCATCAATGACCATAGAATAGATTAGAAAGTGCTCAGGAATATACTGTCCCGATCTAATATGATAGTCTGTGGCAACAAAAAATGAACCCAAACATGTTCGAAGAAGAGCTTAGTAGTGGCTTCGACAAATATGCTCTTCTTGCAAGCTATCAGAATGGGCATCTTAGAGAATCGATCCACGAAAACAAAAACATAGTCACTACCATCATTAGTTGAAGATAGTCTTTACATTTAATCGATGGAGATGGATTCCCATGGCCCATTCAGAGTGGGAAGGGGGCTGTACAACCCTTTCTTTTTGACGTCTGGTTTTGTGATGACACAAGCAATGTAGAAGCTGATATATTGATCGACATATTGTCAGAGTTTAGGCCAATAAAAATAATTATGTAATACTTCCACTATATTATTAGTGCCAAAGTTCCCTTCCACCCGACTATAATACGCTTCCCAAATCATCTTCACACGCTCGCTTCAAGGAACACATAGATGGCCTAGGTGGCATAGCAATCTTTCCTGAAGATGAAAGTCTTCCACTGGTGTACCTGCAAACATAGATTGATAGATGGGAGTGAACACAGGATCATTGTCATATAGCTGAGGACACCCAAGGGTCTCGTGGTCACAAGAGTTGAGCACCGTGGTTAATGCTGCTACTAGAGTACGACTAAGGAAATCAACGACTCGATGGATGTTTCCATTCTTATATTTAATGTTTAGGTTGAACTGCTACAATTAAGTGGACCACTTTTGGTGGCAGTAATTCTATAACTTTCCTTTGGTTCGCATGAACTACAAGGGCTTGTGATCAGTGTGGATGACTGTTTCTTTTCCAAGGATGTAATGCTTCCATTGGAGGAAGACTTGGACAATGGAGTACGTTTCCTTGTCATAGGTGGGATACTTGTGGATTGTATCTAAAAGTGTCTCACTTTGATATGTCACTGGATGGCCATATTGAATGAGAACCACACCAACAACATAGTCCAAAGCATCTATCTCGATCTCAAAGGGTTGTTGCAGATCTGGTAAGGTAAGGAAGGTCGTTGAGCATAAGTTTTGCTTTAGCTCCTCAAATGCATGTTGTTGTGGCTTCGACCAGATGAACTTGGACTTAGATCAACCTTTGGTCACATGGCTAATGGACCAAGTAATATTAGAGAATCCTAACACAAATTTGCGATAGAAGTTTGCAAGGCCTAAAAAGCTAGGAAGCTCTATGAGAGTTGTCAGGGTCGTCCATTCGCGAATGGATTGGATATTGGATGGATCTACATGAACACCATGTTCATACACAACGTATCAGAGATACTAAACACTTTCCATGCCAAATGAGAAATTCTCTATATTGGCATATAACTTGTGTTGTCGTTGGGTGTTGAGGACTTGGTGGATATGCTGCAAATGTTGTGCCCATTTTCTACTATAGATGAGGATATAATGTAGATATACGACCACAAAGGAATTGGTGAACGGATGTAGAATGTCATCCATCATCCTCATGAAGGTTGCTGGAGCATTATTCAAGCCGAAATGCATGACCAACCACTCCAAAATTCCTTCCTGAGATTTGAAGGTAGTATTCCAGACATCAGTCTACTCAATTGGCACTTGATGGTAGTCATATTTCAGGTCAATATTGTTGAATAATTGCACCCCTTGAGATGGTCAAGGAGTTCGTCGATCCGGGGAATGTGATACTGATTCCGGATTGTGATCTTATTTAGAGCTTGGTAGTCAATATATATTCACCATGTCCCATGTTTCTTATGTACCAACACAATTGAGCCCCCACAAGGTGATGAGATGGGTTGAATGTGCCCCTTTTGGATTAACTATTGAATCTGGTATTTGAAATCATGAATATGGGTGTCTATTTGGGGGGGGGGGGGATAATGATAAAAGCAACATTGTTTTTTCAAGTTTCTCAACTTCGAGAAAAGAAAAATTAGATTTGTGTTTAGAATTTCATTTTGTAGTAAAAACAAAACTTGTAGAGAATTGTGTTAGCTTTCTATCGGTTATTTTTGAGATTTTTTTATTGAAATTTGATATGTCATTTTTGCAAGTGTTTGATAGTATGTTCTTAATTAATGAAGTTATGATAAATAGTCATGTTTTTAGACTGTAACTTATTCATTATTCAACTATTGTTCATTAAAAACAAAATATGTTACGATGATCTAGACAAATTGTACTAATGTCTGACTATAAGTGTGTATCCAACATCCGCACACAATAATTATTAGAATTTTTTGAAGTGGACCAATCTAAAAAGCTAGCATAAAAATGACATGTTTATTTAGACACAACATCTTCCCTAATTTCCAATTCAAAACAAAAAACTGAAAGTACCCTTTTGAAGACAACACATCAAGGTTTTGTACCAAGGGTTTTCCAAAAAATTTCATTGTGTGTGTCTTTATGAAGTTAGTTAATTTCCATTTCACTGAATTCTTTTAAATTTTGAAGCAATCCAGATACCTTCTAAGAAAAATAATAAGTAAAATTAGTGGATCACACCAAATTCAGCAAAATTCACATCTATAGAAAGTAGATTGAATTATGCAACTAATGGTATTATTTATGAAGAGAAATTCTAAGTATCTCATATGATTTGATCTCTCTGAGATTGGAAGAATACTCAGAAATGCGATGGAAAACCATTTCTGAAGATTTATAAGTTTTCGGCGGAACAAATCTTTTGGCCGAAAGTTAGTTTTAACAGACGGAAATGTTGGAGACATTTACCACCATACACACTCCTTTTGGTCAAATTGGCCTAGATAAACCACTATCCTAAGTATAATTGACATTAATTGACATCAGTGGAGCATTAATTGACATCATCCAGTCACACCCATGCCTACTTACAGTCAAGGAGGCTAACTTAGCCTTCTCCTATAGTAAAGGAGGCTAACTGGAGCACTCCGGGGGTGATCTGAGTGATATTAATGCACCTAATTGCTAACAGGTGGTTACAATCAGTTCAACCAGTCAGTTAAGGTGCCTCCTCTCATTAAATATATTATTTAATGATCTGGAGTCAACAGGGTGCCTCCACCAACTTCTGATGGTCAGTTCAACTTCAGTTAACCTCATTGGGGTTCAATGAAGTCATGGAGCACTAGAACTTGATGGTTGGCTTGCTATGACATGTGTTTGATCTCCTTCAGTTGAGATTCAGTCATTTATTGCACTCCGACTTTAGTTAGGGTTTGGTGAGTCAATTAGGGTTTTAGTCAAGTGGTTAACTGAGTGTGAACCTATGGTTGAGAGTCCGTTAAGCTAGACTCACTCATTGAATTTGATTTGCCTCCTTAGGTATTCGAATTCCTCATGTATTCAAGCTATTGCTTGACATTGGAATTGTAACCATTCATTGTTTATTAAATATACAGAGAGGAAACCAATTCTGATTCTGATTAACACCATTTCATGAGTATTTGTTGATTATTCTTTGATGAGATTGATTCTTTTTCCTAGATCAATGTGCAAGATTAATATGGTATCAGAGCATACGACAGAATAAATATTTATCTCTCAAAAACAATATTTTTGACAGATTTCTCCATGAAAAGTGAGCAATAGCTCAAAATTCCAGCACTGCACCAGAAGCCAAGGCTTACCACTCAATATCCCAAGTAAAGAACTTGTTGATCAAGCTTGCTTAATTGAATATGATGGGTATGATGAAAGCCTAGAATGTGCAGGCTGTCCCACCTTACGGTGCCCCTTTTGTTTTGATTTGCAGGTTTTAACAGGTACAACTTCGAATGGACTCATCAATCCCTCTTCTCACCCCATTCACAAGCTATTCAGAATGGAAGTTGAAGATGATTGCATCTCTGAAGAGACGAGGTCTCTATGAGGTGTCTATTGGACTTGGAAAAGAGTCTTATGAGAATGATAATGATTGGCTAAATGACGGTGATAGAGCTTTTGGAGCAATATGTCTGGCCCTTTCTCCTAGCTTCTACTACCTTATTGGTTCTGTTGAATACCCAAAGGATTTCTGGACAATATTGGACATAACCTTTGGCAAGCACAATGAGGATCATAATAGCACTTTGGATATCACATCCAGCACCACAAGAGTTCTTTACTCAAAAGTCTCAGCCTCTACTCTCTCTGATGAAGTTGTTCAAGATGAAGATGAAGCAGAATCTTCTACACATTCAATTCGAATTGAAGAAAGTCTCCATGCAGTGACTCCTTCTCCTGATGCTCCAGAAGTTCATGAGATCTCTAATATCTCATCTCCTCATATTGCTGAAACAGAAGAAGACATTTGAATCTCTGATATTGAAGAAAAATACTGCTGCACTTCCATGCAAACATTCAACGGTGATTTTCCTTTGAATTATGTGCAAAATTTACCAGTAATTGCTTCCGAAAGTGAAGAGAAATTTGATTTTTCTTCCTCTAATGTTGCTACTGGTGTGAAAATATGCAAAAAATTGGATATTTTGGAAGAAATATCAGATTATAAGAGTGACAAATTCTCTCCCCATGATCTAGATCTTCCAGCAAAATCCTGCAGGATTGCATGCACCAAAATTCAGAATTTTGAAGAAAAAGACAACTGTGCATCCACCGTCTCGGTTGACCATAATTTTGGATCTGATATGAACCTTGTTGGATATGATATGATCTTATTTGGATCTGATCTGATATTTCTTGGTTTAAAATTTCAGGTTCATAAACCTTCAATACTGCTTGTAGCTATTCTCATCAACAGTGTGAAGAAACAAGTACCGCAAGTCTCCTACAAAACTGCTGCTGGGGATTTGATTTCATTTCATAGTTTTGGATTTGTTGTGAACTTATTTAGATCTGATTTAAATTCTGATATGATACTATTTTTTTCATATTTTAAAATCCAAGAGCTTTCAGTCATGCTTGTAGCTGCTCTCACCAATTCCTATGTGAAAAATCAAGTACCGCACTTTCTTTTCAAAACTGCTGATGGGGATTTGGTGTTAGTTTCCTCTTATGAGGTTTATGATATTTTATTTTGTGAATCATTAGCTATTTCTGAAGCTATATCATATTATGGAGCTCAAGCATTCTCTCTCCAGAGTCCCAGGTATTCTCTACCTTTGGTCACATGCTCATCGCCTCACAGAACTAGTAAAGAGGAAGACATTCTGCATCCGCTTGGACACTTGCTCCTAAGATTTGGGGCTGATTTTACCACTCATGGTTTTCTGTTCAAAGCTGCAACATATAAGTTTCTTGAGTGTTCCACACATGGTTCGAATCCTCAAGAACCTTTTCTCTCTCTTCAGATGATTTCAGCTACTCTACATGGGTCAAGTTTTCACCATGCAGCTGTTTATATTTCTGATTCAGTTGAGTGCATTGTTCTTCTTCCAAAGTGGAAGATTCCTCCAGACATATTCATTTAGTTTGGATACATAGGTTCACATGCACAGTCTCAGGATGCTGCTGCATAGAAGAACCAATTCTTGATTTACTGCTTAGTTTGAGGGGGGGTATTTTTCCCAAGAGGTTTTCCCCATTTCCTTGGTTATATTAAGCAGTTAATTTATTGTACAGGGTGACCTATGGCCTTTGTTTCCAGGGCCTTAGCATTTTTATGCATCTATGTTTTCTAACTCTTCCTGAGTATAGCTTAAGGGGGGGTGTTGGAGACATTTACCACCATACACACTCCTTTTGGTCAAATTGGCCTAGTTAAACCACTATCCTAAGTATAATTGACATTAATTGACATCAATGGAGCATTAATTGACATCATCCAGTCACACCCACGCCTACCTAAAGTCAAGGAGGCTAACTTAGCCTTCTCCTAAAGTCAAGGAGGCTAACTGGAGCACTTCGAGGGTGATCTGAGTGATATTAATGCACCTAATTGCTAACTAGTGGTTACAATCAGTTCAACCAGTCAGGTAAGGTGCCTCCTCTCATTAAATATATTATTTAATGATTATTTATTATTATTTAATGATATAGAGTCAACAGGGTGCCTCCACCAACTTCTGATGGTCAGTTCAGCTTCAGTTAACCTCATCAGGGTTCATTGAAGTCATGGAGCACTAGCACTTGATGGTTGGCTTGCTATGACATGTGTTTGATCTCCTTCAGTTGAGATTCAGTCATTTATTGCACTTCGACTTTAGTTAGGGTTTGGTGAGTCAATTAGGGTTTTGGTCAAGTGGTTAACTGAGTGTGAACCTATGGTTGAGAGTCAGTTAAGCTAGACTCACTCATTGAATTCAATTTTCCTCCTTAGGTATTCAAATTCCTCATGGATTCAAGCTATTGTTTGACATTGGAATTGTAACCATTCATTGTTTATTAAATATACAGAGAGGAAACTAATTTTGGTTCCGATTAACACCATTTCATGAGTATTTGTTGATTATTCTTTGATGATATTGATTCTTTGTTCCTAGATCAATGTGCAAGATTAATAGGAAAATAGTTCGATTGAACCAATAGTTCGGCCGAAAAAACAATTTTTTTCGTCGGCCGAAAAACTTGACGCGCTTTTTTGAAACAACGCGTCATTTAGATTCATATTTATAAGAATCATGTTTACACATATTTTCGCATTTTTTAAAATATCACCATTTTACACCTTTACAAACAAGGGTTAATTTTTGTGGTAAGTGTTCTTTAAGAATTTTTTATGGCAAAAATTGTTTTGGGCAGTATTTTATAGTAAAATGTTCTTAGAACTTATCTTCTAAGATGGAGGCTCTTTTTCTTTGATAGTAAAGGTTCTTTTAGGAAATTTTTTATGGTAAAATGTTCTTAGATACTACCTTATGAGATGGAGCCTCTTTTTCTTTGATAGTAAAGATTATTTTTGGGAAATTTTTAATGGTCAAATGTTTTTAGAAATTATCTTCTAGATGGAGCCCATTTTTCTTTGATAATGAAGAATTTTTTTGGAAATTGTTTATAGTAAAGTGTTCTTTAAATGATCTTCTAAGGTGGAGAATTTTTTTCTTTAGTGAATATTTTTTTGGGAAATATTTTATGGTAGATATTTTCTTAAAGATTCTTCACCAATTTATTCTATCATGATTTTTTTTTTAAATTATTTTGAGCAATTTTTTATGGACAAGTATTCTAAGGTGAGTTTTTTCCTTTGATGATTAAGATTCTCTCGAGTGTAATTTATTCTAAGGTGAAGGTATACATTGATTAATCATGGGCAACAAAAGAGAGCAAAAGAGGAAATCTGACCACACTTGAGATGATGCCTTACATAAGGAAAAGTAAAGACTGAAATACCGATGAAAAAAAGAAACAAAAGAGTACAAATATTGAGGAAAGTCCTAATGATGATGTAATTAGAGATTTGGATAATAATGTTGTTGATATGAATGTTCAAAATAAAATTCAAGAATAAATTGAACCAGCTATGTACAAATATTGTAAGTTTGTTTAAAATCCAGTAACTGGTTTTTTGTAAATGATTGTAATTTTGAAAATAATTTGCAAAATGTAGATACAGATTTACGTCCTAATGTTGATGATCAAGATGTTGAAGAAATTGATTAATCCAATAATGATGCAAATATTCAATCCAGTAGAGGCATA
>LPNX010602341.1:9786-29021 GCA_001517045.1 Pseudotsuga menziesii | reverse complement strand
AATCAATAAAATTTGAAAAGACTGAATTTTTAGATTTTAATTTTTTTAAATTTTATAAAACTTAAAATCATATAAAAAATAATAAATTATTTTTAAAGAATTATAAATTATTTAAAAAAAATAAATTATTAATTAAAAAATAAAAATAAATTTATGTCATAATATTTTGAAAATATAATTATAATTTTAAATATATAGTCACTATTTATGCTATTCCCATATTCATTCACACAAAATTCACCACAAACGACGTATCTTGATCCTCACAAAAATGAATGAGATTAAATGAGTTTGATAGGATGTCATCCAAGTTTTGACAATATGGTTTCTTGATGACCTGTAAACTTTATATTGCATTTATCTACTGTAATTACAGGACCTAGAACTTTCAGGTTCTTCACATATATTAATAAGGCGGAAATTAAACAATCATTAAATTCATTACTTGGATCCATTTGTGCAGATATCTGGATACGATTAAAAACCCTTTATTTATCGCTGCTTCAGTCTTCAGACCAGAAATCCGGTTTCTCTCTCTTACCCCTTTCTGATACGTTCTTTTAGACTCACAAGATGGGTATTCTGAAGGTTCTTTTATAGGTGGAGAGAGGATCGGTTTCCCAAGAAGGTTATACTCCACTTGCCCATCATAGTAGGAGTTTTCGAGACCATTCCCCTGGATCCATTAGCATTCAAGAATCGTAACTGCCTACCACATGCGTCTCTTCATGTGAGCCACTAAACTAATAAGAAATTAGTCTTACATGCTCCCACTTGGCACATATGATAGCTTAATGTTAGAGTTTAACAAGGTATACATTAGGCGCGCCATAAATCATATCCATCTTGATTTTCAGTTGGTCATCATAATACTATAATTAAACAACCCAGTAGTGCGAGTCATGGCGGTTCCATGTCAATAAGGCAGCATAGTCCCTTCCATGTACCACAACATTAGTAACCTGTTTAATATAGTCTATAAACGAGAAGTGTATTCATAAGGTCCAACAATAATGTCCCTCATTAGAGACTATTCCTGTCATCATGCATTTGTTCTCATACATGTACATACACATTTAAAACAAGATTTATCAAATAGAATAACATAATACAAATCCATTACAAAAAAATAGCAACTATTATGTGCTACGTTCAATACCCATTCTATTGGCATGTTCCTTAAATGTCTTTGGTGGTAATACTTTTGTCAAAGGATATGCAACCATAAGCAATGTGCTTATGTGTTCAATTGACACTTGTTGTTTCTGAACTTCTTCCTTGACGGCAAAGTATTTTAATTCCATGTGTTTAGCACCATTAGAATACTTGTCGTTCTTAGAGAAGAATACAACTGCAAAGTTATCACAATAAATTCTCAGTGGCTTGGCAATAGAGCCGACAACCCCAAGTCCTGCAATAAAATTCCGCAACCACAATCCATGAATTGTGGCCTCAAAGCATTCCACAAATTCAGCTTCCATAGTGGATGAAGCAGTGATAGTTTTCTTTGCACTTTTCCATGACATTGCTCCTCCAACTAATAGGAAAAAATAACCAAAAGTGGACTTTCTACTCTGAACGCATCCAGCAAAATCCGAATCTGAGTAGCCAATCACCTCTAGATTATCAGACCTCCTAAATGTGAGCATGTAATATTTTATTCCTTGCAAGTACCTCATCACTTTCTTTGCAACTTTCCAGTGATCCAATCCAGGATTAATTTGGTATCTTCCCAACATACCGATTGCAAAACTGATGTCTGGTACGGTGCAAGTTCGTGCATACATTAGGCTTCCTACTACATAAGCATAAGGAATTCCTTCCATCTGTTTTCGTTCCCATTCATTCTGCTGGCATTGCATAAGGCTGAATTTATCCCCTTTCTGAATAGGGGCATCCCCAGCTGAACATTTCTTCATTCCGAATCTTTCTAAAACTCTTTCAATATAAGCCTTCTGAGACAATCCTAACAATCCACGTGATCGATCCCTGAATATTTCAATTCCTATCATGTAAGATGCCTCACCCATATCAAAGTTCATAGAGAGAAACTTTTTGGTTTCATGTAATAAACCAAGATCACTCATGGCAAGCAATATGTCATCAACATACAAAATTAGAAATATAAATTTTCCCCACTAACCTTCATATATATACACCGATCAACAATGTTTTCCTTAAATCTAAAAGAAGTAATGGTATTATGAAACTTAAGATGCCATTGTCGGGAAGCTTGTTTAATTCCATATATTGATTTCTTAAGTTTGCAAGCCATGTGTTCTTTTCCTTTAGTGGAAAAACCTTCAGGTTGATCCATATAGACTTCTTCCTCTAAACTCCCATTCATAAAAGCAGTTTTCACATCCATTTGGTGCAATACCAAATCATAATGAGCTACTAATGCCATAATGATTCTAAGTGAGTCCTTCTTGGACACAGGAGAGAAGGTCTCTTTATAATCTATGCCTCCTTTCTGAGTGAAACCTTTGGCCACAAGTCTAGCTTTATGTCGTTCGATATTACCCTTAGAGTTGCGTTTGGTCTTAAAGACACATTCGCAACCAACTTTCTTGTATCCTTCGGGCAATTCAACGAGATCCCAGAATTCATTTTGGTTCATTGATTTCAATTCATCATTCATGGCATCAATCCATTTAGTAGAATCATTACTTTCTATGGCTTGTGAAAATGACACCGGATCCTTACACGTCCCTACATCAAAATCAGATTCTTGTAGATAAACTACATAATCATCTGAAATAGCAGACCTCCTTTCCCTTTGAGATCTCCTTAATGTTACTTCTTGTGGTTCATCTACCAACGGTTCATTGGTGATAGTCTCAAGTTATGGAGTGGTGGTTCATTGATTTGTTGTTCAATGTTGTTAGGGTGTTCAACATCAATAGGAACAACAATTTCCTTTGAATCCATAGGTGCAAGGACATGTACCCTAACTTCTTGGATAACCACATTTTGTGATTTATCACTCCCACTGGATTCACCATTTTCAATGAATCTGGCATGACCGGTCTCTACAATTCTCGTAGTGTGATTAGGACAATAAAACCTATACCCTTTGTATTTTTCAGGATAACCAATAAAATAACCACTGATCGTTCTAAAATCCAATTTCTTTTCAAGTAGATTATACAATCTAACCTCTGCTGGACAACCCCAAACATGCAGGTGTCTTAAACTTGGTTTTCTTCATGTCCACAGTTCAAAAGGGGTCTTTGGAACTGACTTACTAGGAACCCGATTTAATAAGTATACAACGGTCTTAATAGCATACATCCACAATGACTTGGGTAAATCGCAATTACTTAACATGCTCCTAACCATATCCATTAAAGTACGATTATGCCTTTTAGCTACACCATCTTGCTATGGCATTCCAGGCATAGTATACTGTGCACATATGCCACGCTTTTCAATGATTTTAGCAAATGGGCCAGGAAACTGCCCTGATTCATCATACTTTCCATAATATTCACCACGTCTATCAGATTTGAGGATTTTAACCTTTCTGTCTAATTGTCGTTTAACTTCAATAATGTACACCTCAAGGGCATCCACTGATTGAGATTTTTCAGACAACAAATAGACATAACCATAACATGAAAAATCATCAATAAAGGAGATAAAATACTTTTCTCCACCAAAACATGGATTGTTAAAAGGCCCACAAATGTCTATATGGATAATTTCAAGAAGCTCAGTACTTCTTGTGGCACTCTTTCTGCTGTCTTTGATTTGTTTTCCCTTAATAAGATCCACACACACCTCAAGATCAGAAAAATCTAGGTTTCAGAGAATCCCATCTTTTACTAATCTCAGTAACCTTTCTCTGGAAATATGTCCCAGCCTTTTATACCACAAGTATGAGGATTTTTCATTCATGAGGCTACGTTTAGTACCAACATTATGATGCAGGGTAAGAATAGTTTCAACAAATTGATCACCAACTTTTAATTTGTACAAACCATCACAAAGAATACCCGAACCAACAAAAGAGGTACTCTTATACAAACTGAAACTTTGATTTCCAGAATTAAAAAAATAACCATCAATATCAAGTCTAGGCAATGAAATTAAATTTCTAGAAATAGAAGGAACATTAAGAGTCTGAAACAAATCCAAATGATGACCAGAATCTAGAAATAAATGATAGGTCCTAATGGCTTCAACTGGAGCTTTAACCCGATTTCCCATGAACAGAAAGTTTTCATTTGGATTTGTGATCTGGGTTGTAAGGAATCCCCGCATTGTATTTGAAACACGAGTAGTAGCCCCAGAGTCAATCCACCAAGTATTAGAAAGAACTTTAGTTAGGTTTGATTTGAAACAAACAGAAATTAAATTCATAACTTTATTTTCGAACCATTCCCTACGTTTTGGACAGTCTTTCTGATAGTGTCTCGACTTTTTACAGAAGTGACACTTATCACTGTTCCTTTCCTTCTTATAAGCCTGAGAACGATGATTACGCTCATATGCCTTGGGTGGTATTCGCTTCATGCCCTTTCTAGGCTTTTTCCCTTTTGTTTCGACACTTTGAGTTGTGAAATGAACTGAATGTTGTCCATGTTGCTTAAGTCTTGCCTCCTCTTGATTGAGCATACCGGCCAACTCATTCACATTCCACTTATCCTTAATAGTGTT
Organism: Pseudotsuga menziesii; assembly: GCA_001517045.1. Taxonomy (NCBI): domain Eukaryota; kingdom Viridiplantae; phylum Streptophyta; class Pinopsida; order Pinales; family Pinaceae; genus Pseudotsuga; species Pseudotsuga menziesii. Next base: position 24,359 of record LPNX010602341.1, on the reverse strand, counting down.
ATAGTGAATCTGAAACAACCATACCGAGGAGGCAAGGAGTTCAAATAAATTGCACAAGAAAGAACTCATCCACTTTCATCTCAAGAGTCTTTAATTGAGAAGCCAAGTTTTTCATTTCAAGGACATGCTCATGCATCCCATGCGTACCATCAAACTTCATGGTGGTAATCTTAGCCATCAGTTTCCCAGCAAGGGACTTGTCTGCAATTCAAAAACGCTCTCCCACATATTTCAGAAATTCTTTAGCATTGCCAGTTATAGGAAGAGTTGACTTGATGTTGTTTGTTACAATCATTCGCATAAACTTAAGACTCAATCTATTCGATTTTTCCCATGCTTTGAATATAGATTTTTCTTCTGCACTGCTGTCACTAGTAATAGCAGCTGGTTTCTCAAATTCAAGTGCTAAATCTAGATCCAAAACACCGAGGTGAAACTGAACCTGTTCTTTCCAATCTGAGAAATTCATTCCATTCAAGATCGAAACATAAGAGGCATGCGAATGTAGAAAAATAAGAGCTAATACTGCAATCATAAATTCATGTTCACAACATTAATGATAAGAGTTATAATAATTTGACAATAAAGCAACATAAAAACACATGGTTAAACAATAGTAAATAGTATTACCGTGAACTACCTTTGGGCTAATCTTATGGCAAACTATTAACAATTATGGTGATTTCCTTTCACCTAATAGGACTAATTGATAAAATATTTACAACGAAGAAGTCCATTACCTTTGAGTATTTGTACCAACCTCAATTGTGAATACCGACCAACCATGCTACTCCAATTAATTAATCTCTCAAAAAGTGGTGCACCTTTGGGCCAACCTAATATTCTTGTGATTAAATAATTGCGCTTTGCAGAGTCATTATTTTAACAACGGGGAAACGAGTATTAAACTTTGATAATTTGACTTGATATCTATGTGTCATTCCAGTTGGACCACTTTGGTGGCTACCAGACCGTATCTTAATATAGACCTCAAATCAATATAACAACTTTGCATATTAAATCAACAGTAATATGTTCAATACCCAAATCAAAGATATAAAAAAAAATGAGCTGCAAACTATGCATCTACTACAGAGTATTATTACTGTTATAAAGCATTGTTACATACATAATAGTAACAATACGGCTTTATCATAATCTCTACTACAGAGTATTATTACTGTTATAAAGTATTGTTACATACATAAGAGTAACAATATGGCTTTATCATAATGTAGAGTCTATGTATGCAAAAGAAATATTAATAGAAATTTCACTTTTCATGAAAAATAGTTTACAGGAATAACTGAATCGAAGATAATGTTTCATAAAACTACAATATTTATACTCAAAAATACAAAAATACAAAATATAATATTGATGTGATCTGAGCGAGTCACACTTGTAAACAAACATCCATATTTTCATGAGTTAAACTTAATCTGGTTTCTCCAACACAGTAAATGACTTCTTTCTTCAAAGACTTCCTGGGAGATCTTATGGTATTGAAATCCCTGAAGCATTTGAAAAACGTCACTGCCTATCATATGCTCGAAGATGAATTGCCATAGCAGTAGGCGAGTGCATATTGTTTGGTCTAAGAGCGTTTGAGCATGCCTGCTAACATCATTAATCTACTCCAGAAAAATTCAAGCTAAAGTATAAATAAAGAGCAAACAAAGCAAAGAGTGTGTGCAGCGGGAGGTGTGGAGAAAACATATGAGAAAATGCTCGGGATAATCATGTCAATTCAACAGTTTAAGGTTTCATTCTTCCATATTTCGATAAAATATCATTATGGAAAAACATGAAAATTCTCAACGCACGCTCTGATACCACATGTAAACTTTATATTGCATTTATCTACTGCAATTACAGGACCTAGAACTTTCAGGTTCTTCACATATATTAAATAAGGAGGAAATTAAACAATCATTAAATTCATTACATGGATCCATTTGTGCAGAGATCTAGATACGATTAAAAACCCTTTCTTTATTGTTGCTTCAGTCTTCAGACCAGAAATCCGGTTTCTCTCTCTTACCCCTTTTTGATACGTTCTTTCAAACTCACAAGATGGGTATTCTAAAGGTTCTTTTATAGGTGGAGAGAGGACCGGTTTCCCAAGACGGTTATACTCCACTTTCCCATCATAGTAGGAGTTTTCGAGACCATTCCCCTGGATCCGTTAGCATTCGAGAATCATAACTGCCTACCACAAGCGTCTCTTCATGTGAGCCATTAAACTAATAAGAAATTAGTCTTACATGACCATCATCTACAATGTTATAAATTCACACAAAGTCCACCACAAACACAAAATCCCCACAGAAATGAATGAGAATACATGAGTTTGATACGATGTCATCCAAGTTTTGACAATATGGTCTCTTGATAACCATTATCTACAATGTCAGAAAGAAGTCATGGATTTGATTGCATGAAATTCCATAATATGGATGAAACATAAATTCCTTAGATGGCAATATAATTGAACTGTCCTTCGATTTTAACAATGCATGGAAAATGTTGAAGTGCATAGCAAATCTTGATATAGAAGTAGCCCTTGGCAAATGTTGATGATGGAGAAAGGTGAACTTGATCCATTTTTAGCTTGAGGATGTTAGCATTTAAAACTAAGAATTATAAAAATTAGATGTCTCAAAAATGATAAAATATAGATTTCAACCTTTTATCAACCAAACCATAAGAAATGTTGTAAACAAAAATGTTTCTCTCTCTATATATATATGGATTTTTCAAGAGGAAGGAGGAGCTTGAAAACCTCATAGGAACTTGGCTTAGTTGGTACACATGTTATGGACTGGAATAGGTACATTAACATTCTAGTCTATATACAGCAAAGCGTGGACATGAAGTGAGAATTGGAGAGCAGGTTGAAACAAAAAAGAAATGGTGGTAGAGTAGGCTATGGCAGATTCAAAGCCTGTTGAAGACCGTTATCACAATGTGGTTGGCGTTATCCAACAAATTACTAAACTGGGAGATGTTGAAGAAGAGAGGATTTGAGGGCCCGAGAATATGCATTTTGTGCAAGGTGAACGAGAAACGCACTCATATCTGTTCGCTTTGTGTCCATATGCAGGAAGCGTATAGATAGATGTGACAGAGAAGCTCACAAACAACGGAACTCATGAAAGACCAAATGCAACGCTGAAATAACATGCACAAGCTTGGTGGCAGGATGAAGCGGTATATGTTATTTCGAAACTTTTCCAATTCTTTTCATGTACAACATTTGGGAAGCACAAAATAGAGCCATTTTCAAGAATAGGTGGGTATCGAGTGACATTACCATTGCTTTGTTATTATAAAAGATTAAGGAACACAAACTTAGTCCTTCTTCAAGCAAGAAAAGAAATAATACAGCACCAGTCATTAATATGGATATACCTTGGGCTTTCTTTGATGGAGCTACCCAAGGTGAGCCTCCTCTTGGAGGAGCAGGAGGAGTCATTCAATTATTATTAGCAAATACAAAATTGTGCATCAAATATGCACTTGGTCAAGCAACCGACAATAAGGTTGAGCTCCAAGCAACTAACAATAAGGTTGAGCTCTCAGCTTTATGGATGGTTTTGAAAATGGCTTAAAGCAAACAAATTTAGAGCATTGTGATATAAGGTGACTCAAAAATGGTTATAGATTGGGCAAATGGAAAAAAACATAATTAGAGCACCACATGTTCAACATTTACTAGTTGAAATCCAGACTTAGAAGGATTAGTTTGCGGGATAGTTTTCTCTGATAGAGAATTAATTACAAAAGGAGATACACTATCCAAGTAGAGGATGATGAAAATTGTTCAGAAATCTCAAATAGACGTACAACTTTTTATTAAGAATTAGTCTAAACTCAGACTTTCAAGAGATAAAAAGGTGAATCAACACTAATATTAGAATAGAAAGACAAAACAAAAGAGGCAATATTAGAATAGAAAGACAAAACAAAAGAGGCAATAGGAGAAAGATATCAAAAGAAATAGACAAAACAAAAAAGGCAATAGGAGAAAGATATCAAAAGAAGAACACTTTTTCTCATGTTTGACGGAAACCTGAAAGGTAAACTTTATGTAAGCTCATTAAAGCAATCCATCGTTTATTAAAAGATTTGTTTTCTCATGAAAAAAAATGTATATTTATGGATTTGAACTCTGTACATTACTTAATTGTAGACTCATGATATCCAACAAACATGGAACAATGACTTTGCTTCATACCGGTTGGATACTCCGAACCTGCAATGGATATAAGTTTGGAGAAATTGGATCGTAGACTTTTAGTTAAAAGGTTGATTTTCACTCATCTTTCAGTGATTATTTGACGATTTAAAAAACTGAATCTAAGTAGTTAGCGCAATTGACAGCAAGTTGCAACAATAGCAATCTCAGCAGTTAGCATGCTTGGGAGCAACAATAATAAAAGGTACAGTGAAAGTCCTTGCAGGCTCGTGAAAATTTAAAAGAATCTGCTTGCGCTAAAATAGTTCTGGATTGACTCATTCCTTATTAAATCTTTACAGACCACTCCTTTAGGCAAAGCATCCATCGTTTTTGTGCGCCTGCCATACACCAAACGTTACCAACTACTGTCATTTTCATATGGACTTGTCCTTTTCTATTCTGTGCGCCTACCATACACCAAACATGTACTCTTCGGTCCATCCAACGACCAACAGCAACAACAAAGTCAATGGTTCCGAACGTACATGTTTTTTTAAGGTGAGGCTGAATTTTATCCCTGCATGCTTCCACATCTGCCCTTATAAATTGGCGATCATATAGCTTGCTGAAACACCCAAGGTTGCTAACCAAATTAGTTGCGTTTGAAGCACTTATTCGATAAGCAAAAATGGCTGCTTTGATAAACAGCCTCCTCGCCTGCAATATTGCTATAATGGTGTTTATTATGTGTTCATTTAGTAGCTCTGTGCTTGGGCAGCTGAGCTCCACCTTTTATATCAAATCTTGTCCATCGGCGCTGTCAATCGTGAAAGCTGGAGTGAAGCAAGCAGTCGCCAACGAGAAACGGATGGGGGCGTCCTTGCTCCGCCTTCATTTCCACGACTGCTTTGTTAATGTAAGTGCAATAATTCATTTTATTATTGATTGAACAAGGTTATAAACGGTCTTTAATGGCGATATTTTGATTTAGAGGCAACTGCAATGGTGTCATTTCTTTCAGGGCTGCGATGGGTCAGTGCTGTTGGACGACTCCTCGACTTTAACTGGCGAGAAGACAGCTATGCCCAATAACAATTCAGCAAGGGGCTTCAACGTGGTTGATAGCATAAAGAGAAATGTCGAAAAAGCTTGCAGCGGAATTGTTTCCTGTGCAGACATTCTCGCCATCGCAGCTCGGGACTCTGTAGTTGAAGTAATATCGATTAAGTTCTCTGATCTCTGTTAATATTCCTGTTTGATTAATTTCTAAAAGCTGAACTCAACTGATAATATCATGATTAATATATTTTATAAAATTATTAAACACCAGTTGGGCGGGCCTTCGTGGACTGTAATGTTGGGGAGACGAGACTCGCGAACAGCAAACAAAAGCGGTGCAAACAATAACATTCCGCCTCCCACTTCCAGTCTGAGCAAACTCATTTCACTATTCCAAGCACAGGGGCTTTCAGCAAAGGAGATGGTTACACTATCTGGTAATTAATAAGTATTATTTTTCATTTGGTCATATAGCAGCATAGCTATTTTAACTTGTGGCTCTTTACTATATGTAATAAGTGAACTTATCAATAAGTTACCTATTACTAAGTTATCTTACTTACTTGTTGTTCATAGGTAAGTGTAATATTAATCATCAGTTCTCTATCCCTTAATTATTTGGTATTATAGGGTTTTTTGTGTTGGAAAATGTAATCTCACATATATTAGTTAGTTACTTAGGTGACCTATGGTATTAGTTGATTTATGGTATTTAAACATAGTACTGTTATGATGTATTTGCTATTTATACTCAGTCTAATAATGAGAAGGCATTCAATCTGCCCATTAGTGACCCATGGTATTCTCTGACCCATTGTATTTACCAATAATTTTGCTGTTATGTATTCCTATAAATACATTTGATTAATATTGAGAAGGTTATTCAATTTCCCACTCAATCAATTTGTCCATAATGCTTCTGTCTATTTCATTGTTTTCTCTTACACTTTGTCTATGCTTTAGCTATCTGATAGGCATTCTTTGTCTTTCTCTATGCCTCAGCTACACAATCTAGGAAGTTTTTCTAGTTAAACTGTTGTCCGCAATCAAATAAATCTGAACAGTACACCAATCTAAGAAAGCATACTTCATTCCCCAAATTCTAAAAAATAAACACTTATCTATGTTTACACCTATAGGTGTTTTTATTTGAGATTTTAGGGTGAGAAGGCATCTAAGTTTTTTCTAAAATTACTATAAAAAATAACTTAACAATTTATAAGAGATAACTCATTTAACTCTAATAAAGATAAAAGAAAAACAACTTATTAATATCACTATTCATTAGCCACAGATTAAATAGTTGTGAAAATAAATACAATAAATTATTATTAAACATATTGTAGTCAATGCTATTGAATATTTGGTTAATTCTATAAAATGTATTTTGTGAGAGATGGATTATTAGGAATGTCTTCCCATCCAACTCTTATAGATTAAAGGCACTAGTTTATGTTTACTAACAATTCCTTTCACCCATGTGAAGAAACTCCTTCAGTTTCTCACAAAATTTTCCACAAATAAAATTTGAAACATATTAGTGGTTGCTGATCGTAGAAAATATATCTTGATGAGTGGTGATAAACTAATATGATATAATCTTCAATCTGCAGGTGGTCATACTATAGGGCAATCGCGGTGCGTGAGTTTTAGAGCCCATATTTACAACGACACCAACATAGACCGTACTTACTCCAATTCATTGCGTTCAAAGTGCCCTGCTACCAACGGATCTGGAGACAGCAACCTCTCACCAGTAGATTTCATAACTCCCACAGTGTTTGACAAGAACTACTTCAACAATTTGAAATGCAAGAAAGGGCTTCTCCACTCTGATCAGGAACTCTTCAATGGAGGCTCCACTGATTCACAGGTGGCTGCCTACAGCACCAACCAGCGCACCTTCTTCTCGGACTTTGCAGCCGCCATGGTTAAGATGGGAAATATCAAACCTCTCACGGGCACCAAGGGAGAGATCCGAAAGAATTGCAGGAAGCCTAACTAACTAACAAATGCGTAAAGTAGCCGTTGTATAACGAATAGTATATCAACTTCATTACAATATAATCTTGTATATTGTAATACTGAACAAATGCATACGTAAAATAAAATAAACCGATTGGTGACAGCCGTTGGATAACGAATAGTTTATAATTAGCAGTAGTTTCTGAACGTGTAAAAGAATGTCCTTATATATAAAGGGTGCTTTGAAATTTTGCTCGGAGTATTTTAGTGAGAGATTGACTTGAGATCAATTATTGAAGTTGTGGGAACAGTGGGAAGTAAGTGGCGAAAATGAGCCCATCTTTAACAAACATAATAATTGACTTCGCTGTTGGTCCGTTGGATGGTCCGAACGTACATGTTTTTTAAGCTCAGTCGACAAAAATCAGCTATTTTTTCATATAAATACAATCTATTATTGACAAATATGAAAGAATCCATTACATTGATAAAAAATCGTCAAACCATAACCATATAATAACATCACAATATCTTTAAGAATTCTTTAATATCATAAAATATCAATTTGTGTGTTTCTTTGCATTGAGAGCCATATAGTGAATGGAAAAGCATCAGAGTGTTATATAAGAAGACTTAAACTTTTTAAAGGGTAATAGTATATTATGAAATAAGTTTGATTTAAATGTTAGTTTTTTATTTATCTATGTTATTTATACATTTACATTATTAAGAAGAGAGATAAATTTTATACATTATTTTGAAGAGAGATAAATTTTGATTTAGAATTAACCTAAAATTTGATATTTAAATAGTAATTAAAGTTAAAAAACAACAATGAAAGTTTTCTCAACTAGCAATAAATGCTAATTTTTAACTTACATATTTTAAATACCAATCTAATTATTTCTTAAGCTTATTTCAATGTTATCAAAATTCATAATCAATCAAATCAAGCTAAGAATTAAGTATCAAAAGTTACTACTTAAAGAAATGAAAAAAAAACTTATAATATGTTAACTAAAGCTATCTATTCCATATGGAGCTTTCAAAATACAACAAAAGTTTTCTCAATCACAAGTATAGATCCTAATTCTTAACTTACATATTTTAAGTAGGAATTGAAGAATCTATTAAGCTTGTTCCAATATCATGAGAGTATATCAATCAAACCAAATTAAAAATTAAACATTAAATAGTACAACTTAAAAAATAATAGGAAATTATATAATTTGTGGTTTAATATCTTAAACAACAACAACAAGAACATAATAATAATAATACTTTCATATCTCAATTAAATCAAAATAAAAATTAGGCACCCAGAATAATAAAAAATATATATAAATTTTTTTGTTAAAATTCTAAAATTTATTTTTAATATTTTAAATATCACAACAATAATATCTTCACATCACCTTATCCAAATAGATAAACTAAAAATCCTAATAATTCACATCACTTCATCCAAATACAATTAGATAAACAAAAACTCTTAATTTAATATACATAAATGTAATTTAACATTTAGATAAAAGTAAATCATATTACAATATATCTTTATTGTTTTAATAAAAAGAAGAAAATAAAATACAAATCAATGTCAATTTTATTGATTTAATAGAAATAAAATAAAAAACTAAATATTAAAGTCTTATAATCCAATGCCAAAAATTACAATCCAACATTAACATTATGAAAACTTTATAAACCAATTTCAAAAATTACAATCCAATAAGATACCATGTGTAGATGTAACTTTGTAAGTGAAAGTGATTTTCATGATTACATTGAAAGAATGCATAAAAAACTAAACATTTTAATAAAATTACACATACTAATTATGTTTTCACTATTTTCATACCAATCTTAGATAACCAAAATTGTTTTCAAATTTATGCAACTTCAAACCAATTCCAAAAATTACAAATAACAACTTTGTAAGTGAAAAGCATTTTCAAACCAATTCCAAAACTTACAATCCAATAAAATAGCATTTGCATATATAACTTTATAAGTAATGCAACTTCAAAAGAATTCCAAAAATTACAATCCAATAAAATAGCAACTATTTGTATATATAACTTTGTAAGTAATGCAACTTGAAAAGAAATCCAAAAATTACAATCCAATAAAATAGCATTTACATATATAACTTTGTAAGTGAAAGGGATTTTCATGATTACATTGAAAGAATCAATAAAATTAAAAAGAAGACATGTTATTGAATTTACAAATATTAATTATGTCTTTACTATTTCTATAATGGTCTTAGATATAAGAAAATTGTTTTCTTATAGATGCAACAATCATTCTTAGTGATATATTTAGTGAGTATTCACTTAATTCAATGAAAGGGTTGGTGAGTACGGTCGATAGTTGTGGTAATATGCAGTTGTACCAAGCATGCAATTTTACATTGCAAGCCACAATGCTTTACATTACATTTATGTGGTCGTCTATACATGGGAAATATAATATAAGTATAAGTATATTAAAATATAATTATAAATTTATATTAGGAGAGAGGGGTCATTAATGGAGTTAAAAGTTGTATTACATTTATGTTCATGGAGAGACCTAAAGAAGGATTAGAAAAAATAATCAATATTAAAATATAAATTAAGAAAATAAGTTTCAATTTTAGATATATTTAATATTGTTTTTTAAATAATTAGTTGTGATTACTATTTATAACATAAAAATATGTTTATGTAAAAGGTATTATGAAAATATTCATATTAAAATAATATTTATCATTAAAAAAATATATTATATAATTATATTTTTTTATATTTTATAATAAAATTAATATTGTTAAATTGAAAAGTTCATTTAAAAAGAAATTCACAATTAGATTGATTGATTAACCATTAATGTATTCAATAATTAATTATAGATTTAAGATTAAAAATGAACCATTTAAATAGATTAAAAGTCTTACTAAGCCATACTATTAAAGCATTAAAATTAGTATGCATCTAAATAAATTGCTATTATTAATAAAATTATGATGATCTCATTCATACTTCACATAATTAACATCTCAAAAAATAATATAAATTTAATTTTCTCCTCATTAATTTGCTAATTTAGATGAACTTGGTAATCAATCGCCATGTTTTCCATTCCCCTCATATGTAAATCTTACATTCAATCTTTTGAATGCCTTTAATATCTATTCCAGATTGTCTTTCACAAGCAAATGAAGAATACTGTTTTTTTTTATTGATTAGAATGTAGGTAAGTGAATCCACTTCCACTTGTAACCTAAGAAAATAGTTTTTGGCATGTTTTGATAAACTTATAACATGAATGAGATTGTTGATATTTATTAATTTCTATCATCAAGTACTTTATATTAAATTTTCAATATTTCACAAAACTTTTTATTAAACATTATCTATGATTATGGGAAAGATTTGAATTTAAACCTCTATGTTAATATAAGCCTAATCATTTGTCATTAAACCATAAACCATAGTTACTAAATTCTATTGACTCTTATGCTACATTTTTTTCCATTAAAAATAGTTTACTTGTGAGTAGCATTCCCATTTATCATTAAACATTATCTATGATTATGGAAGAGATTTGAATTTAAACCCCTATGTTAATATAAGCCTAATCATTATCTATGATTATTTCACAAAACTTTTTATTAAACATTATCTATGATTATGGAAGAGATTTGAATTTAAACCCCTATGTTAATATAAGCCTAATCATTTTGTCGCTTGTGAGTAGACTGCATTCTCATTTGTCATTAAACCATAAACCATAGTTACTAAATTCTATTGATTCTTATGCTACATTTTTTTCCATTAAAAATAGTTCGCTTGTGAGTAGACTGCATTCCCATTTGTCATTAAACCATAAACCATAGTTACTAAATTCTATTGACTCTTATGCTACATTTTTTTCATTAAAAATAGTTAAATATATTACTTGATGATAGAACTTATATAACAAATTTTCATATATTGACACGAACCATGTACAGAGAATACAAATATAATTTAAACTTGAAATTAATTGGTGTTCATGAAAGCCTAGTTGCTGCATGCAAGTATTGGTGATCATGTGTTTCTAGTTCCCTCTCCTAACTTGCATGATTTCTCACTAAACCTTAGTTCCATCTCATACCTTGGCAACCCTAGTTGGAGCATGCAAATTGGTGTTCATGAAAGCCTAGTTGGTGCATGCAAGTATTGGTGATCATGTGTTTCTAGTTCCCTCTCTTAACTTTAAAATTGCTCACTAAACCCTAGTTCCATCTCATACCTTGGAAACCCTAGTTGGAGCATGCAAATTGGTGTTCATGAAAGCCTAGTTGGTGCATTCAAGTATTGGTGATCATGTGTTTCTAGTTCCCTCTCTTAACTTGCAAATTGCTCACTAAACCCTAGTTCCATCTCATACCTTGGCAACCCTAGTTGGAGCATGCAAATTGGTGTTCATGAAAGCCTAGTTGGTGCATGCAAGTATTGGTGATCATGTGTTTCTAGTTCCCTCTCCTAACTTGCATGATTGCTCACTAAACCCTAGTTCCATCTCATACCTTGGAAACCCTAGTTGGAGCATGCAAATTGGCGTTCATGAAAGCCTAGTTGGTGCATGCAAGTATTGGTGATCATGTGTTTCTAGTTCCGTCTCTTAACTTGCAAATCACTCACTAAACCTTAGTTCCATCTCATACCTTGTCAACCCTAGTTGGTGCATGCAAATTGGTGTTCATGAAAGCCTAGTTGGTGCATGCAAGTACTGGTGATCATGTGTTTCTAGTTCCATCTCTTAACTTGCAAATCTCTCACTAAACCCTAGTTCCATCTCATACCTTGTCAACCCTAGTTGGAGCATGCAAATTGGTGTTCATGAAAGTATAGTTGGTGCATGCAAGTATTGGTGATCATGTGTTTCTAGTTCCCTCTCTTAACTTGCAAATTGCTCACCAAACCCTAGTTCCATCTCATACCTTGTAAACCCTAGTTGGTGCATGCAAGTATTGGTGATCATGTGTTTCTAGTTCCCTCTCCTAACTTGCATGATTGCTCACTAAACCCTAGTTCCATCTCATACCTTGGCAACCCTAGTTGGAGCATGCAAATTGGTGTTCATGAAAGCCTAGTTGGTGCATGCAAGTATTGGTGATCATGTGTTTCTAGATCCCTCTCTTAACTTGCAAATTGCTCACTAAACCCTAGTTCCATCTCATACCTTGTCAACCCTAGTTGGTGCATGCAAATTGGTGTTCATGAAAGCCTAGTTGGTGCATGCAAGTATTGGTGATCATGTGTTTCTAGTTCCCTCTCTTAACTTGCAACTTGCTCACTAAACCCTAGTTCCATCTCATACCTTGTCAACCCTAGTTGGTGCATGGAAATTGGTGTTCATGAAAGCCTAGTTGGTGCATGCAAGTATTGGTGATCATGTAAGCCTAGTTGGTTTTCGATTTGTACATGGCAATGTAATTAAATGTATATTAAACTAAAAACATCAAGAAATGTAAATTTCAACAACTCGAGAGCTTGTTATTTTCTGAAATCTATTTGGTGGTGTCTAAAGACACCATTCTTGGCGCCTCCAATGTGTCGTAGATGGTGTTTGTATCCTAGGCACATGAAAGGCTAGACATTAGTAACATCATAAGAAAGAAAAGAGAACCCAATGAAAATTCACAAACATGATTTATAGATAACTCACCCGAGGTTGTACGATCGTGTTTATAGTGTCCAGTATCCTCTGAATAATATTATGTCTGTGAATGGTATCTATCAATCACAGGTTTATTACATTGGGAATAAATAATTGAAATTGTGCTTCAAAATTCACTTTAAAGGTTAAGTAATGCACCTGACAATGCACTCATACAAGTAGGCCATCCGGATCAACTCTGGTGCCGATGGTGTCCATCAATCTTTCGTGCTCTATATGAGGTAGCAAGTATCGTACATGTGACCTATTTTTGTGACCAAGTGTACGCAGCTTGATGTTTATACCAACTACTAGGTTAGTGAAGTGGTATACAATAGCTCCTGGTCTATAATCCTGATATACATACCCACCCTTCCTTTTCTGTTGTGCTGCAAGTGTCAAGTACTCCCCTTTTATAACCATCGAGCCAGTCAGGAATTCAATATTTTCATCATCTGTAATAGGTTCTAGAATGGTTTGTTTCCCCTCTAAGCAACGTGCCAACCAATAGTCAAAACCCCATTCATTATTTTTTGGGGAAACCACTGTATATATCTGACCTGTGGAAATAAATAGGTCGAGTAAACAATACATTTTGTAAATAAGGTCTTGCATTTCTAATTTCTACATAAATTAAATTCTACATAGGTCGAGTAAACAATACATAAATGCATTTTCTTATTTAGGTACTACTCATGTACTTGCTTGTATGAGATCCGATATGTGATCATCTTCCAAATGGTCTATTTCATTAACCCCGTTGAAATTGGTGCCAAGTGTCACTCGATCCCATGTATCAACGGTATCTGTATCCTCGCTATCATCCCATTCACCGATGCTACAGGAACTGCAAAAGCAAGCCTTCAATCTTGTCCAAATTTGTAAGGCCGAGTTGTATGAGCTTCTAATTGAATGAAACTGTCAAGTTCCATGCACTGTGTTCACCCGATGTGTTTGTGATTGGTCCACATTTATCACCTCCCAGAATATTCTTTGCACTAAGTGTTTCCTTGTTGCTTGTTCTCCCATGACAAATGTACACCATTGGACTATAGATGCAGCATCTCGAAGGCGAGCACCTGTAAACTTCATCTCTTCCCTTCGAAGGGCAGTTTTAATGCATGCACCAGCACCATCGTGCTCTCCTTTTCCATGACCATTTTCAAAGTAGTTCCATACATGTGGCACCTTGTATTTTATGTGCAACAAACACAACCATTCAAATACACATGCATTCTTGAACTGTCCAGCACAACTATCTGACCAAATGAAATGACGATAAAATGGTATAGCCATAGCTATCACGTGATCATAGAATAATTTAAAGCAATGTTGCACGTAATGGATGTCATGGGTCCGGTCGTCACTTATGTAGAAGTGACTTTCTTTCAGTATCACACATTTCTCTTCATTGCTATCTTGCCCATGTCGATACGTGATATGCACCATTATGCTCACCTGCTCTGAGTGATAGTATTGACTTTAAATTTCATTTTGTGGTTGTAGGGTGTAATTTTCTGCAAAATCAACCACTGATAGTATTGTTCCGAGAGGGAAGGTGTCCCAGCATATACTGAATTGCTCATCTTGCCACCGTGCCATATCGACATGTTGAATGTACTGTTGGATTTTTCCACGAAACTCTGGAATAAAATCACATACTCACACCTGGTAC
>LPNX010602328.1:0-54803 GCA_001517045.1 Pseudotsuga menziesii | reverse complement strand
GGATATAACTCTGAGTTTTACATCGTCTATACAAAGGGTAGGCCTTGTGGTCTAGGCCATGATTTATGACCAAATACTAGAGACAAAGGCCCTAAGACCCATTCCTCTATGAATCATGTATCATGTATCATGCGCATGCTCTTAAAAACCAATTTCAAATAAATTTTTATAAAAAAATTTATTATTTGTCTTGGGCCTACAGTTGATTAATTGTATTTATGGTTCATATAGGTTTGTTTAGTTGGTGTTTTATTGATTTTTTTCAATCCTCCATGAATTCACGGAGGATTGAAAAAAATCGGGCAGCATTTCGGCTTGCCCGAGACACATTTCAAAAATAAACCGGTAGCATAAACCCTACCGGTTGACATAATTTATATATATATATAACAAATTAACAAAAAAATTCAATTTAACTACAAATTTTCAAAAATCCGGCAGCATTTCTGCTTGCCGGTACACATTTTAAACATGAGAATTATAAAAATATAAATTTACTAAATTTGAAAACAAAATTATAAAAATATACATTTATCAAATTTTATAAATTTATAAAAAAAAAAAATTAATTCCATTTAAATTGAAAAATGTTACCTCTTTGCTCCGACATTGTGATGAGGATGGGTTGCTTTGGGGCGATGGGTCGCTGTTCCTCAGTCGAGTTCGCTGTCCCTCGGTTGAGCTCTGTCCCTCGGTCGAGTGATTGAAAATGACAATTGGGGCCCCCGTGGCCCCTTTTTATAAATTTTTTTGAAAAACGTACCTTGGTCGAGGTATGTACCTCGACCAAGGTCCATACCTCGGTCGAGGTATTTATTAACCCTCGGTTGAGGTATTAATACCTCGACCGGGGGTTAATAAATACCTCGACCGAGGGCTGAAAAAAAACTCGGTCGAGGGCTTTATAAAACCTCGGTCGAGGTATTAATACCTCGGTCGAGGGTTTATAAAGCCCTCGACCGAGGTACGTTTTTTTGTTTTTGGCAAGATGCGCTTGCCAAAAAGTGTTACCCAGGTCCATGGATTCACCCTTACATATATCCCTCATATTGGGTTGTATAATGTACCTCACTTGTACTAGTGTAACAAAGGGAAAGTAGTCACATTATGTTAGACGATATATTAGGTGATGTTGGCTAATTTTCCTCACTCTCGCGACCCAGGTTCAACAAACCCACAAAACCAAGAGAACACCCAAAGATATCAGCCCAGTAGAGAAAGCTCAATCGAAAACACGTGTGATGTAGGAATAGTCTCACCCAAGATATATTAATGTGTAACTGCCAGAACTATGTTTCTAAAGTCGGCGAGGGATTACAGTCCCCCGGCGCACAACCAAGGTGCTCAACGAAGTCGGACGGTTGGATTTTTTTACTAACTCGATAGTGGCGCAACGGTTTGACACAAACAACATGTGGCGCGGCCTTTCCCTTAAAAACTTATCAACAAAATAACTTGAAATGATATAAAATACTATCAATGTTACTGCGCATTCTATCCACCTTAGTCTGCGACAGCAACACAACTATGTGACGCAGATTATTCCTTAATAATAAATTATAGTGGCATGACTATATTACAACTTAATAGTATTTGAATGTGAAATAATACAGAAAGCTTCGACGATGCTTTAGTCATTCATTTATTCAACTGCTTTTATCAATATTGCGACATTCACTTAAGAAACAAACATAAAAAATACAAAATAATCCACAAATATTCAACAAGCACATTCATTCAACACAAGATGTAACGTGGAAACCCAACTGAGAAAAACCACAAAGGTGCTCTTTATCTAGCATGAGAAATATATGCACCTTTCAATCTGTGAATTAACTGCAGTCTATTTGAGATATATCTTTTTAGCTCAGTTTCTTTCTTGCTCTCATGCTCTCTGTTTTATTATGCTTTTCTTCTAACTAATCCTACTGACCTACACACATCCTGGATCAACTCTTCTAACTACTATCTATGCACTCAACTATAGAATGACTCCTACTATTCGGAAACCCTTATGCAAAACGAGTTATGCAACGCAACAACCTTCAACTACTCTACTACCTAACTTGCTTTATGATCTTCAATTATTTTCTAACCCTTATACAAAATGGTTTTATCCTATCTATAACTTCAACAAAACCATGTAGGGTCGACTCCATACAGTGTGTTTGTTACAGGTCATAATCAGATGTCAAAAACAATTACAAGTTGTCATAGACTGACACAAGGTGCTGTCGAATTAACTTACAAATATGCCCTCATACTTGTGTCATCTGCCGACTTACACCGAATTTAGAAGCCACGATATTCCTGACCTATCGCTTTCTAGCCGTTGCTTTTCTGCACACAGGGAGATTCTCTTTTCCTTCGTCGCACTCCTCCATATCGCATCTTTCTCTCTTCTGCGCTTATTTTCCTTCCTTCACCTTCTTTTACTGCATCGTGCGCTTTCTTTTCCTTCCTATGCCTGTGCTTCTATTTATTCCTTGTGCACTTTCCTGGCCCAACAAGCCCCCAACACTCACATGTGGCTTGTCCCGAACCACTAAGCAGGTTTATGGCTCAGACGGTTGTTGCGGCATGGTTCCGACCTTAGCATGAAACTCTTTGATAATTCCTTCTACTTGGGAAACTTCTTGGTGCACCTCCTTTGCTTTTTTTTCCAACTGCTCAACACGGTCAAAACCTATATGTTCCAACGGTACATCCTCTAGAAACTGAGCTATGTGCTGGAGCTTCTGTTGTACATCTTAAAGGATCCCTGTAACTCGTTTGGCTTCCGATTAGTGTGTTGTAACTTCTTCATTTCTTCTCTTCTCCTTGTCGTGCAGAGTTTTTACTTGTTGTTGCAGCTATTTCAGCTTGACTACCTTTGTGATCTTTTCTTTTCTAGGCAGCTTCTTCATGTCTTCCTTAACTGCTATTATTTTGAGCTCAATTTGGCGTGCATACTCTGTGAATTTATCCGTTGTTTCATCTTCTAGGAGCAATTCCCAATTCGTAGAGGTTGCATCGATTGCTTTGGTACAGAGCTTCTTTCCTTGCTTAATTTGATCAACAGCTTCAAAAGTTGTTTTCTTGCGCACTTCTAGCACCTTAGGAGGTGTACTCGGTCTTTGCTGTGCTTGGAGTTCTTCCACATGCTTCTTTAAGTTCACGACGATCCTGGATAACCGAGCTATCTTGGTAGCTGCATCCGTTTCTTCTTGGACTTCTTCCACTGGAAATTCTTCTACCGCACTGCTAATGCCTTCATCCAATCTAAGCCTTTTTTTTCTTGCACCTTAATTTCCTATTCCTTCTCTCTAAGGGGGGCCTTGCACTTTTGCGCCTTCCTTGTTGCTTTCTATGTGTGATATGTGAGGGAAATATCTCGAATTTCGATCTCCACCGTGGCCAGATGCTAAACAGCATATGCCTCGTCCATTGTGAATATGGAGAAATCAATAGACAATGTCCCTAACTCATGGGAAACATTATCAAATTATTTTGTCCATGTCTCCATCACATGCCTGGCTCTAGCTTGAGCGACAAAAACAGTAGGGGTGTCTCTAGTGCATCCGCAGGGTCAGCCGCATGCGTCTTAGCTTCGACCGCACCTTGTACTTCATAGATAGCTTTAGTAAGTTTCTTAACATGCGCTATGATTTTTTTCGTTATGCAAATCTATTTTCTACTTATGCTCTGGAGGGTGTTCTATGCTACTTCCATAACTATGTCTGCGATCATGCTAATGTCTTCCTCCTCTAAGCTGATTGTATTAGCTATTTTGTCAGATTTCCTCTTTTTGTGTTGCAGCTCTTGTTACTCCTTTTCCTATTCTTTCTTTTGGTTTTGCACATCCTCATCAGTCGACATGTCCTCTAAATCATCCTTATCATATTCCTCATCACTATCTTCGTCTTGTTCATCTGAATCCTACAACTAGTTGTCTCACGCGTCGCCCCTGCCATTAACGTGGTCCATCTCCTCATAAACTGGGATGTGCCATTATATAAGCCAGTCTTGGATGACGTTTTCAACATCCTGGTCAGTACTCCTGAAGTGTGTTGGCTACGCTTGTTTCGTCGGGTCCTACAACGGCTGCAGGATCATACTATGGATACCAGCCTAGAAATTTATAAAAGGCACATATCTTTGGATTGTCGCAGTGAGCAGACTATTCTGGTGTCGCACTACTTCTCTTAATGCATTCGCATGCAGAAAGAACTCTATGTTGTTTTCCTTCTATCGGATATTATCTTCCTTATCGAAACATAGGTTTTGATACTTCGCGCCATGACAGAGCACTGAGATGTCTAGTGGATGGTAGTCTAGTGGGTCAGACCAAACTACAAAGGAAATAAATATGAGAAACCAGGAGTAATGGAAATTTGTTTTAGCTTCTTCCTGTGCTTAGGCTGCATCTTCTAGCAGCTTGTTCATCGGATATTGGGACCAATTAATTGCCATGTATTCAGTGTAGAGTTCAGCGAGTTCATCTGTCCCTGCAGTGCACTCAGTGGGTCACATCTTATGCAACATGTTACAAGATAAAACTTTTGCAGTGAACCTCACTATATTGTTGGTTATAGAGGAGATGAGAAAGCCTTTGTTTACGCACGCGAGTTCATACTTTTCCTTCATCTTGGTCGTATCCCTATCCTTGCGCAGATATGGTGTAGGGTCAATTCCGCCATGTGGGATACCCGTGATCGACGCAATCAACTCGACATCAACATAATATGATCTATCAAGCCACAAAAATCCTCCATGGAAGAAAACCAGGAGGTAGTGCACATATGTGCTCACTTATTTACTTTGACCAAAATGAGACATATGCAGCAAATTAACTAGCCCTATGCGCTCTATAACCTTAGCCCACTCCATTGAAAATAAAAGCTATGGCACAGGCGGTACAACTAGAAGAGTGACCATGTAATTGTTTCTTTCTAGGTCCGCTTGTTTGCATATATCATTATCTTCGAATTTTAGTTGTGCAAGCTTCGGTAGGATATCTTTAAGTAGTTGAACTCCAACAGGGATCTTCGGTGCAACCAGAGAAGACCGTGCTTTCCTCAAAAGCTTTACTTCTGGTGCCTCTGGTCATCTTGGTGGGATGTATGGTGGTAACATATTCCTATCCTCTAGGGTAGCATCTCTATCGCTTCTCGGTGGTGGGGCTGGCGCTTCCTTGGTGAACTTACGCTTCTTTGTAAACTTTGGCTTCCTTACCCAAGGCCCTAATGTGACTAAAAGGTATGCGCTCAACAATCCTGTCAAT
Organism: Pseudotsuga menziesii; assembly: GCA_001517045.1. Taxonomy (NCBI): domain Eukaryota; kingdom Viridiplantae; phylum Streptophyta; class Pinopsida; order Pinales; family Pinaceae; genus Pseudotsuga; species Pseudotsuga menziesii. The sequence goes on along the minus strand of LPNX010602328.1, from coordinate 49,540 downwards.
ACATAATGTCATAGACCTGAAGATGGTGCATTAACTGGTGGATTATGAACCAAGGCCGAAGTAGCAGCAGGAACAGTCTGTGGAGCCGACCGCACCATTATTTCTGGTTCTTCTTGTACTTGTTGTGCTTCTAGAAATATGACTTCTTCAATTATCGGGAAATTTGATGCACTGGTAACGTCGGACTGTTCGCTAGTATTGGAAATCGAAATAACCATCACCTTTGGTTCTTCATAGTTGCAAACACTGGTGTGCTCTTATTCTCTCTATGCAAGTAAAATGAATATTGCCGATGAAGGTACATATTTATATGCAAGCGCTCGTTCTGCATGCAATCATTCAATGGAAAAGATTCGTTTTGTCGATCACATGAGCTTGTCATTCGACGCATTCCAAAAATTACTTTGCACACTTGAACTCTGGCCTGTACCTGTCAGGACAGTTATAGTGAGGAAAATGGATGGGACCAAAACGCAAGCCGCCATTTTCCTCGGACTTATCGAATTAATGATGCTTCACTGTCATAACCGCCTAAATATTTTTGGGTATCCACACCTTAATGGCGTCCAGTTGTCATTCTCGCTTTTATTGTGGGATTTGCATATTTGCGTCGCAGACATGTGACAAAACAGTTTCCTTTTCTCTTTTTTTTAAAACTTTCTCTTTCTTACCCAGTCATGTCACAGCCATCATGGTAAGGTTTCAGGTGGCTGCCATATATTATTCCAGCAACTGGTTGTTATATCTCAAACTGACACATCTCTACCTATGACCACTTTCCCATGATTCCGTCGCATGTCGACACTTCCATGACGACACTTCATGAAAAGTCACTAAAATTCACTGAAAAAACACCTAAATTGGAAGACCCATATCTTGAGTTTTGTAACTCTGTTTGACCTCATCTCTACGCCATTGGAAATATATTTATGTTAGCTAAAACATTTTAGAAGACACCAAAGTCTGAAAATTCTTAGAAATACCCTAAAACTGAGTTTTTTTTGTCTATACGCGAATTTCCCTTAAGGAAACCCACATACGTATGCGACTTGCTCTCTATGCTACCCGCATACGTACACGAGTTGCTATATATATGCGAATTTCTGTATTGAAAACCCGCGTGTATTCCTTGTGTACGTGACTATTGTTTCTGCAACCTGCGTGCGCCTCTTGAAAATGTCAATAAACACGTCTTTTGAATTTTGGGTAGTTTGGGTAGTTATGCAACTAACTCCTTCAGTTGTAACTACTTTGTCCTCGCCCCTAACTCTTCCTTAGCCATATAAATAGAGGTAGGGAGGTCCATGAGAGGATAATTGAATCTTTGCATTGTTATGTTGGAAGATTTGGAGCTCTCTTTGCCCACACCTTTTCCTTAGAAGCTTTCTCCTTGTGTTGCAGAGCTTGGAGGCTGAGTTCCTTGGAGAAGAGAAGCAGCAGAACTAGATCAAGGTTTTGTGAGGTTCCGAACTTGAAGAGAAGGTATACTTGTACTTGTTTTCTAGATTAATAAAGATGTGATGTCCTTCTTCTTCCCAAATCATTGTTCAATTTGTGATTGAATCTCTGTTTATGATCAGATTTTTATGTTAATCAGATTATTATTTCATGTTTATTTGATTATCATTTGTTTATATGTGGTCATATTGGTTTGAGGAAGGTGTAACTTGTTTTGCAGGTCTCTTGGAGCAAGAGGAGCAAGAGGAGCAAGAAGAGGATTGAAGGGCTGCTTGGATCAACCTTCGTTTGGCTAAGGTATGAACCATTCCAATCTTTAAAACTTGCTTATATATGCTTGCTGAACATTGTGCATCTCTCTTTCAACCCCAGTATGTTGATGGCCTCTTAAACCCTAGCCATAGGATACTTTCCTTTACAACAGAACTGGTGACTCCACTGGGGAGTGCCTTGCTTGTTTGGGGTTTCTCTATCTTTTTTTCAGTATTTTGCATTGTTTCAGGTCCTTCTTGCCACTTAGGAACACTTTATAAGTCTGATAGAACACATCCCCTGCCTTCCTAAGGTAGTTTTTGACCTTTTTTGGGAGCTTTTCCACCCATACACGACTTGCATACTAAATAGTCGCGTGTTTGGTTTGGTACACACGACTTCCTATACTATCAACCCGTGTATGATATGTGACTTGTCATTTATACAACCCGTGTGTGCTTGTACACACGACTTGCTGTATTGGCAACCCGTGTATGACATGCGACCTGTCAATAGTACAACCCACGTGTGCCCCTAAAACAGTGTTTTTCCTCATTTTTGTGGTTCTTTCTACTGTTGTGGGTTGTTTGGTAGTTCTTTTGGTGTCCTCTGTAGGTGCATGACTCCAGGGAGTTAGTGTCATCCCTTTTGGTTATTCTTTATCTATGTGGTAAGTCTTTTTATAGAATTAGGGTTTGTTCTTTGCTCTTTCCCCCAACTCCTTTGCTTGGCATGATTTTTGGTTTATGTTACTGGTCAGCCTATGTCAATGATCTTTTTCTGAGTTTAGAAGCTTTTTGGTGTTGGTTTCCTTCTTGTTTTGTTGGTTAAATTCACCATGCCAAAATAGTTGACTTGTTTTTTATGCAAGCTTTCCTTCCAAGTAGGGTTTATACTGACTTTAGTTCATTCTAGAGTTTGTTTGGTGGTAGTACAGCAGAGTTCCTTTTGCTTGTTTCTTGTTATCTACATACTTTTCTTTGTAGGTATTTTTTCTTTTTCATTTATAAAAGAAAAATAAAAATAACATATACTTGTTTTTGCTGCTTGCCCCCCCCACCTCCTTCTTTGGCTTGGCCTTGTTGGACAAGGTACTGAGAAGCCTCTGTTTGTAGGTCTAGATTGATACTTAGGACTTCTTGACCTTTTTTTATGTCAGTCTTTTTGCTCACTCTCTTCATTCCAAAGTTGTTGGCTTGTTTACCTTTGTAAGCCTTCCTTTCAAGAGAGATTGATATCTAACTTTAGGGAAACCTAGGGTTTGTTTGTGGGGTGTAGAGTAGTTGTCTATTTGCTTTGCTTATAGTACTTGCTTGCATTTAGGCTGTTTTTTCTTTTGCATTTATAAAAGAAAAAGACAAAAACACATGTTTGCTTTATATGCATGTAGATTAGGTTTTTAGTCTAGATTACATAACATATCATTGTTTTTGAAAAAATAAAAAATAGAAAGAATTTGTTCTTTTGTGGCTTTCAAGTTTCTATTTGAAAAATAAAGAGAATAGTTTTTTCTTTTTGCATTTCATATCTCTTTGCTTAGTCATTTTGTTTCAACCTTGACAAAAAACACCACATAAGTTTCGCGCCATTTACCCTCTAACTAAAAACAACCCTTAAAATAAACGATATAATTTAAAATTTATTAGTAAGTTTTATTTTACAGGGTCATACACCAACTAGCTCAGGCTAGACTTGTGGATTAGGGAGTTTTAACTCTCCACAAGTATTTAAATCTCAGACGTAGTTTTCCAATCACTAGGTAAACCCTTTTCTACATTGATTGTATCTGGGAAGCTCCTCTCAAACGAGAGTTAAGCATGAGGCTGCGTGGAGACTTGGACTGAGGAGATAACCCTCTGATTCCTTATCAAAGCATAGAACAAGGTTTTTGTGCATCTGGGGATATCGTCTTAGACAGGGTTTCGGGCTTTGCTACCCTGCCCATGCGTACGAACCAAGCTTGCGACTGTCCCCCTGACTGTCAATATAGTTAAGGTATCCTTTAGTCTCTTTGACATCTAGGGTTCATACACAGGTACACCGAAAGGCTATTTCTGGTTGACCTTGGATGGACTTGGAAGGTAACCCCGGTAGAAGGTGTGGGAGGGCGATGGGTGATTCCTCCGCTTATGCCTAAGAACATCTACAAGGATGCCAAGTAACTGTCTATCAGATTTATTCTGGAAAGTATATCTTATACCTATTTGTATGTTTGGCTTTAGGAATTTTTAGTGAGTGCTGTGTGGTTTGTCTGTACTTAGTGTGCCTTTAGGTGTGTTCTTTGTAATTTTGGTTTCCTATCAACCTCAGACTTTGTCTCCTAGTTTGAAACTATGGCTAACACCCCTTTGAACACCAACCAAGAGATCCCCATGCTGGGAACTCCTTGTACTATTCCTCTCATGGGGAATTTTGGTGTTCCTTTGATGGCCACCCTAGATCTACCTAGATTCACCCTAGGGCTACCGGCGTGGTTGTTTTCCACTCCAACTATCCTGAATGCTCCTGGTGCTTTTCAAGTAAGCTCCTTATATCAAGGGCATCAAAACACTCCTTCCCCTTCACATGTAGTTGATTCTCCTCCTCCTTCTACCTCATGCGGAGAAAGTACTCAGTACTAGTAACCGACAGTCTAAAAGGAGTAAAACACGGAGGAATAGGAAGAAGGCACATAAGCAAGGGGGCACCCGTTCAACCGCTGCAAGTCAAGTTGATCTTCACCACCCAGCCTCTGCAGTTCATGCTGGGGGCACTTATCCAACCTCTGCAGGTCATGTTGGATCTAAGCACTCAACCTCTACAAGTCAAGTTGATCTTCACCATCCAACCTCTGTTGATCATGCTGGTGGGATCCTTCCAACCTTTCCAAGTCATGTCGGATCCAGTCACTCAGCCTCTATGGTTCATGCTGAGGGCACCCTTTCAACCTCTATTGTTCAAATTGAACCTCCCCATATGACCTCGGTTGTTCATGTTGGATCCATCCACCCAGCCTCTGTTGTTCATGCTGGGGGCACACACTCAACTGCTGCAAAGCATGTTGATCCTAACCATTCAGCCTTTGTTTTTCATGTTGGTGGTGCCCATCCAACCTCTGCAGGTCATGTTGGACCCAATATCTCAACCTCTGCAAGTCATGCTGGGGGCAGTCTCTCAGCCTCTGTGGTTCATGCTGAAGACATTCCGTCAACCGCTGTGAGTCATGTTGACACTGTTGAAAAGACTACCCGTTCAAAACACAAGCCCAAGTTTCCTTGTAAGCTTTGTGAGGGAGACCACCTTACTTATAAATTCTCTTCTATCGCAGAGGTGCGAAGAGTTTGGTTTCATGGTCATCCCATTTTTGAACATTCTGAAGCTTTTCAACAACCAACCTCTCTTAGTCAGGTTGAACCCAGTCACCCAACCTCTGTAGTTCATGCTGGGGGAAAAATATCAACCTCTGTAGGTCATGTTGAGATCAAACAGTCAGCCACTGGTAGTCATGTTGACACCGTTGAGAAAATTGTTCATTCGAAGTGAAAAATTAAGTTCCCTTGTAAGCTATGTGAGGGAGATCATCTTACTCACCAGTGCCCTGCTATCGCAGAGGTGCGAAGAGTATGGTCTAAAACTCAAGAATTTCCTTCTCCTAAACAACCTATAGTTTCTCAACAACCTACTCAACCTTTGGTTGGTCAAGTGGTCGAACCAATCTCAGCTTTGGTCGATCCCACTCTTCTTTCGGAGAGTGATTCTGATGTGATTGAACCAATGTCATCTTTGGTCAATCCCACTCTCCCTTCAGAGAGTGACTTTCATGAAGCGGTTGAATCGAATTCAGTATCGATCAATCCCACTCTTCCTTTGGAGAGTAAAGTGTCTACTAGTCACATTTTCTTCACTGCCAGTTCAGAACTTATTGAACAAGGGGGCACTGAACTTGCTTCAGATCAACCCCCACCAAGCTCTCAGATTGCTTCCTTTGATTGGGATAGCCTAGTTGAGCCGTGCCTTCCTTCTGATGCACCTTTCCAGATAAAGGTCAAAGTTGAACCCTATACGATTGCTCGTTGTATTGTTGATGAAGGAGCCTCAGTTAGTATCTTGTCTTCTCGTGCTTGGCGAGGCATGGGATCTCCCAGCCTTGTGTTGACTGCTAGTCAGTTACTGGACTTTGATAGAAGAACTTGTATAGCCTTGGGAATTCTTGCTCAAACACCTGTTACTTTGGGTGGGAAGACCGTCTTAGTTGACTTCATGGTGATATAAGACCCCTTGGACTTCAATATGCTCCTTGGACGTGATTATGTCTGTGCCATGGAAGCTGTGGTGTCAACATTCTTTCGTGTGATGTATTTTAATCATGGCGAAGAAATTATCACTATCGATCAGTTGGATTTTATTGATCCGTCTCCTGACCCAACTAGAGACCAGGTATTTCATTTATTGGGTCCCAGTGTTTCTATAGACACTAACCCGCCACAGGTGCGCTATGTGGCCTCATGTCCTTTGCGTTCAATTGCTACTGAGAAGCAGCCTCTGTTTTCATGCTTAACTTATCGGGACTTGGTCCCAGCAGTTGACCGGGTGACTCATCCTATACAAACTGTGGGGCCTAATATCCACTCTATTAAACCATTTGAAAGTTTATACATGTGTCCCATCTCAGATGATTTCCTTCCTTCGGATGAAGTCTTCCTGGAGTCTTTGATACAGTCTGACCTTCTTTTGGATGTTGGTTCAGTTGTGACTAAGTCTAACCCTGATTTACCTAGTAATCATGACCTTTCTTCTTATGTTGGTCTTGTTGAGTCTTTTGACTCTTCCTTTGAACAGCAAGTCAGTGATCCTGATGAGTTTGATTTTTCTTATGAATTTTTCAACTCCTGTGATACTGAGTTTGTTTCTGTAGACTCTATCTCCCTTGTTGATTTTTTCTCTCCTTCTGAGGTCGATCTTACTGATTATAAACCCTCGAGCCTTGGTTCTATAGAATCTTCTTCGGTCGATTCTGCCTTGAATTTACCTTTTGTAGAAGATAGCAAAGTCACATGTGTTTCTGCCAAAGTGACCTGCATTGGATCTTTTCTTCTGAATATGATCCTGATGTTGTTGTTGTTTCTTGGAGACAGGATTCTTAGTTGGATTCACAACTATTTATTGGCCTCGCTTTGTGTTTCAAGTTGTAATTGCATTTGCATGTGCCCTGCTCGCGCTTATGAGCCTGATGCCGGCTTCCACACTTTTAGCTCGTTGTATAAGCCCTCATCTTTGTTATCATTGTCACTAAGCCTTGTATAATTTTGCCTTTGCAACTTGACACCTTTTACCTTGAGGAGACATTCCCCGAGTGTCCTTGTCTTGCTCACTTTCCTTGCATTATGCATAGGTTTGTTCCTTGCACTTGGAACTAGTTTCTCCTATTTATGACACTTGTCTCCTCACATTTCGAGCATTCTTTCTGCTCTCCTTCGAGCTCGTTAAAAATAGTAAGGAGGTCATGAGTTGATTTTTCTGGACTCGTTAAAATTTCACAGGAAAGATATTGAGTTTCTTTAGGTCCAGGTATAACTCCTCAAAATAGACTTGACTGCCAAGTAAACTTGTCCATTCAGGCTCGTTAAGAATATGTGAATGGGCATCCACATTGGTGGTAGGTTATCTCTTTCTCGGACCATGTGGAATAATACGAGAAAGGAACACTCTCTTTTTTTCAAAATTGAGAAGAGTATTCTCAGGCATAGGTTTATCTCTTTTCTGGACCTGAGGGACTAAACTTACGGAAAAGGAACCTCCAGTATGAGCTTAGTTTTCTCTTTTTCGTGCTCTGGACCAAAACATGAAAAAGATTTCGATTGTACTTTATGTCTTTGCCATGCTTGTTAAACCCTAAAGAACAAAGCATCGAGTTTATTGTTGTAAGCCCCATTTCTCGTAATCAAATAGATATTTTTGAGTGATCTTGCCTTCCTTCACACTCGTAAAACTCAGGCTATATGCTACTTTTGAAGGAGCATTGGGTAGGTGGTAATTTAACCTTTTTCAGACCTTCCTGACTAAGTACGAAAAAGGTGCGCTTTTTCTTCTTCAGAAGTTAAGAGAGTTCTTCTTTGGTATGTTTTATACTTTTTCGGCCTCAGGAGACTAAATTGTACGAAAAAGCACCCCCCTGGAGTCTTCTTTGCAGTTTTCAGACTCTCTAAACTATGAAAACACCGTCGAGCATGTACTAGTTCGAGCTCGTAAAATCCACGAATCAGTGCTTTATCAAGCATTCTTCTTTCTTTTCTTCGAGCTTGTCAAAAATGAAGATGGTCCTGAGTTTGCTTTCTTGGACTCATTAAACTTTTACAAGAAAGAGGGGAAGGGAAGTTCATTCACATTTTTTTTACATCATGGGAGCAAGTCTTGGGTCCTAGTTTTTTTTATCTTATCCCGATTCAGATTTTTTACTCCTCCAGCTGGTTTTCTTTTCGAATTATATGGGGAATCTGTCAATGTCTCCTACATTGTAAATTTGTTTTGTTGGTCCTTTTGTGTCAAATGCTACCTAAGTCACTTTTGTGTCGTGCTCACTGTTCAAAGATTAAACCTTTATTAGCCATTCTACAATTGCCTTGACCTTTTTTGTCGGCCATTCCCTAGTATCAATTCATTACATCATGTCTTCAGCGGTCCTTGTCATGAAATTCAATACCAATTCCAGATCCAATTAGTCTTTGACTTACCTTGTGTTGGATGATGAAGGATGCCTTAATGCCTTCTTTCCAACCGGTCTCTTCCTATCGACTGCAACACATCTTTCTCTGGGAATGAGATTTAGAGTTTTATGAAAGTACCTTGGGGATTGTCGTCATCAGTGGAAATTTCTCTCGCTATTGGGTAGTGGGAATACCTTAATGTCTCCTACTCAATGGATTCTTCAAGTGTTCGACTTCAAGTCCTTGTAATCACACTTGTTAGAATGTACTAGGTACCTTGGGGACCATTTTCATTAATGGTGGTTTCCCTCGCGTTTGTTAATGGTTCTCATTATTGACCGGTAATCAAACGGTTTCCTCCATGTTTGACTTCAAATCCCTTTATTCGCATGGTTAGGATTCATACCTTTTTTGGGCAGTTTGGATTGAAGACCTTGGGCTGACAGTAGCATCGTCATTTTTCTATTTCCCGAGTTGCACAAGACCTTGTTATAATTTATATGACATTTTGCTGAGACATAGATCCACCTTGTATTTTTGTGTCCATGATCGATTGTTGAGTATGGATCCACCTTGTTCATTTGTGGCCATGACTCCTTTAGATTTGATATGGCGCCTTTTTGCATATTGAGCAACCATGATAGTTTCATCAGTTATACATATGTTGGATCCACCTGTATATTTATGCTGATGTTTTGTATATGGACTTATATGTCCCAGAGATCAGTTTTTCTGACATTTATCTCTCTTTCAGGTACCTTTGTTCGAGCCTTTTGATCTTGGATTCTCTGCTCTCTCCATACTCAGTTGTTTCCTTTATAATGTATTTCAGCTATCGTCTTCCCCTCTAACCTCATACATTAGGGGGCATCTGTTATAGTTCAAAATGACACATCTCTACCTGTGACCACTTCCCCATGATTCCATCACATGTCGACACTTCCATGACGACACTTCATGAAAAGTCACTGAAAAAACACCTAAATTGGAGTACACATATCTTGAGTTATGTAACTCTGTTTGACCTTATCTTTGCGCTGTTGGAAAGATATTTATGTTAGATAAAACTCTCTAGAAGACACCAAAGTCTAAAAATGCCTAAAAATACCCCAAAAATGAGTTTTTTGTATGTACGCGACTTTCCCTTAAGGAAAGCCGCGTATGTACGCGACTTGCTCTCTATGCTACCCACGTACGTACGCGATTTGCTATATATACGTGACTTTCTGTATTGGCAACCCGCATGTATTCCTCATGTACCCAACTGTTGTTTCTACAACCCACATACGCCTCTTAAAAATGTCAAAAAAGACGTCTTTTGAATTTCGGGTAGTTTGGGTAGTTATGCAACTGACTCCTTCAGTTGTAACTACTTTGTCTTCACCCCTAACTCTTCCTTAACCATATAAATAGAGGTAGGGAGGTCCATGAGAGGAGACTTGAATCTTTGCATTGTTATGCTAGAGGATTTGGAGCTCTCTTTGCCCACACCTTTGCCTTAGAAGCTTTCTCCTTATGTTGCAAAGCTTGGAGGTTGAGTTCCTTGGAGAAGAGAAGCAGCAAAACTAGATCAAGGTTTCGTGAGGTGCCGAACTTGAAGAGAAGGTATACTTGTACTTGTTTTCTAGATTAATAAAGATGTGATGTCCTTATTCTTCCCAAATCATTGTTCAATGTGTGATTGAATCTCTATTTATGATCAGATGTTAATGTTAATCAGATTATTATTTCATGTTTATTTGATTATCATTTGTTTATATGTGGTCATATTGGTTTGAGGAAGGTATAACTTGTTTTGCAGGTCTCTTGGAGCAAGAGGAGCAAGAGGAGCAAGAAGAGGATTGAAGGGCTGCTTAGATCAACCTTTGTTTGGCTAAGGTATGAACCATTCCAATCTCTAAAACTTGCTTATATATGCTTGTTGAACATTGTGCATCTCTCTTTCAACCCCAGTATGTTGATGGCCTCTTAAACCCTAGCCATAGGATACTTTCCTTTACAACAAAACTGGCGACTCCATTGGGGAGTGCCTTGTTTGTTTGGGGTTTCTCTATCTTTCTTTCAGTATTTTGCATTGTTTCAGGTCCTTCTTGCCACTTAGGAACACTTTATAAGTATGATAGAACACCTCCCCTACCTTCCTAAGGTAGTTTTTGACCATTTTTGGGAGTTTTTCCACCCATACGTGACTTGTAGACTGAACAATTGTGTGTCTGGTTTGGTACATGCAACTACCTATACTGTCAACCCGCGTATGATACGTGACTTATCAGTTATACAACCCACGTGTACTTGTACACGCGACTTGCTATATTTGCAACCCACGTATGACACGCGACTTGTTGTATTGGCAACCCGCGTATGACACGCGACCTGTCAGTAGTACAACCCGCGTGTGCCCCTAAAACAGTGTTTTTCCTCATTTTTGTGGTTCTTTCTACTGTTGTGGGTTGTTTGGTAGTTCTTTTGGTGTCCTCTGTAGGTGGATGACTCCAGGGAGTTAGTGTCATCCATTTTGGTTGTTCTTTATCTATGTGGTAAGTCTTTTTATAGCATTAGGGTTTGTTCTTTGCTCTTTCCCCCACCTCCTTTGCTTGGCATGATTTTTGGTTTATGTTTCTGGTCAGCCTATGTTAGTGATATTTTTCTGAGTTCAGAAGCTTTTTGGTGTTGGTTTCCTTCTTGTTTTGTTGGTTAAATTCACCATGCCAAAATATTTGACTTGTTTTTTATGCAAGCCTTCCTTCCAAGTAGGGTTTATATTGACTTTAGTTCATTCTAGAGTTTGTTTGGTGGTAGTATAGCAGAGTTCCTTTTGCTTGTTTCTTGTCATCTGCATACTTTGCTTTGTAGGTATTTTTTCTTTTTCATTTATAAAAGAAAAATAAAAATAACATATACTTGTTTTTGCTGCTTGCCCCCCCACCTCCTTCTTTGGCTTGACCTTGTTGGACAAGGTACTAAGCAGCCTCTGTTTGTAGCTCTAGATTGATACTTAGGAATTCTTGACCTTTGTTTATGTCAGTCTTTTTGCTCAGCCTCTTCATTCCAAAGTTGTTGGCTTGTTTACCTTTGTAAGCCTTCCTTTCAAGAGAGGTTGATATCTAACTTTAGGGAAACCTAGGGTTTGTTTGTGGGATGTAGAGTAGTTGTCTATTTGCTTTGCTTACAGTACTTGCTTGCATTTAGGCTATTTTTTCTTTTGCATTTATAAAAGAAAAAGACAAAAACACATGTTTGCTTTATATGCATGTAGATTAGGTTTTTAGTCTAGATTGCATGGCATATCATTGTTTTTGAAAAAATAAAAAATAAAAAGAATTTGTTCTTTTGTGGCTTTCAAGTTTCTATTTGAAAAATAAAGAGAATAGTTTTTGCTTTTTGCATTTCATATCTCTTTGCTTAGTCATTTTGTTTCAACCTTGACTCAAAACACCACATAAGTTTCACGCCATTTACCCTCTAACTAAAAACAACCCTTAAAATAAACGATATAATTTAAAATTTATTAGTAAGTTTTATTTTACAGGGTCATACACCAACTAGCTCAGGATAGACTTGTGGATTAGGGATTTTTAACTCTCCACAAGTATTTAAATCTCAAACATAGTTGGCCAATCACTAGGTAAACCCTTTTCTACATTGATTGTATCTGGGAAGCTCCTCTCAAATGGGAGTTAAGCATGAGGCCGTGTGGAGACTTGGATTGAGGAGAGAACCCTCTGATTCCTTGTCAAAGTGTAGACCAAGGTTTTTGTGCATATGGGGATTCTGTCTTAGACAAGGTTTCGGGATTTGCTACCCTGCCCATGCATACGAACTAGGCTTGAGACTGTCCCCCCAGACTGTCAATATAGTTAAGGTAGCTTTTAGTCTCTTTGACATCTAGGTTTCATACACAGGTACACCGGAAGTCTATTTCTAGTTGACCTTGGATAGACTTGGAAGGTAACCCCGGTAGAAGGTGTGGGAGGGAAGTGGGTGATTCCTTCGCTTATGCCTAAGAAGATCTATAGGGACGCCAAGTAACTATCTATCAGCTTTCTTCTAGAAATTATATCTTATACTTGTTTCTCTGTTTGGCTTTAGGAATTTTTAGTGAGTGCTGTGTGGTTTGTCTGTACTTAGTGTGCCTTAGGTGTGTGCTTTGTAATTTTGGTTTCCTATCAACCTCATACTTTGTCTCCTAGTAGAGATCCCCATGCTGGGAACTCCTTGTACTATTCCTCTCACGGGGAATCTTGGTGTTCCTTTGATGGCCACCCTGAATCTACCTGGATTCACCCTAGGGCTACCAACGTGGTTGTTTTCCACTCCAACTGTCCTGAATGCTCCTGGTGCTTCTCAAGTAAGCTCCTTATATCAAGGGCATCAAAACACTGCTTCCCCTTCACCTCTAGTTGATTCTCCTCCTCCTTCTACCTCATGCGGTGAAATTACTGATACTAGTAACCGACAGTCTAAAAGGAGTAAAAGAAGGAGGAATAGGAAGAAGGCATATAAGCAAGGGGGAACCCGTTCAAGCGCTACAAGTCAAGTTGATCTTCACTACCTAGCCTCTGCAGTTCATGCTGGGGGCACTTATCCAACCTCTGCAGGTCATGTTGGATCTAAGCACTCAACCTCTGCAAGTCAAGTTGATCTTCACCATCCAACCTCTGTTGATCATGCTGGTGGGATCCTTCCAACATTTCCAGGTCATGTTGGATCCAGTCACTCAGCCTCTGTGGTTCATGCTGAGGGCACCCGTTCAACCTCTATTGTTCAAGTTGAACCTCCCCATCCGACCTCTGTTGTTCATGTTGTATCCATCCACCCAGCCTCTGTTGTTCATGTTGGGGGCACACACTCAACTGTTGCAAAGCCTATTTATCCTAGCCATTCAGCCTCTGTTGTTCATGTTGGTGGTGCCCATCCAACCTCTACAGGTCATGTTGGACCCAGTCTCTCAACCTCTGCAAGTCATGCTGGGGGCAGTCTCTCAGCCTCTGTGGTTCATGCTGAAGACAATCCGTCAGCCACTGCGAGTCATGTTGACACTATTGAAAAGACTACCTGTTCAAAACACAAGCCCAATTTTCCTTGTAAGCTTTGTGAGGGAGACCACCTTACTTATAAATTCCCTTCTATCGCGGAGGTGCGAAGAGTTTGGTTTCATGGTCATCTATTTTTGAACATTCTGAAGCTTTTCAACAACCAACCTCTCTTAGTCAGGTTGGACCAAGTCACCGAACCTCTGTAGTTCATGCTGGGGGAAAAATCTCAACCTCTGTAGGTCATGTTGAGATCAAACAGTTAGCCACTGCTAGTCATGTTGACACCGTTGAGAAAACTGGTCGTTCGAGGTGCAAACTTAAGTTCCCTTGTAAGCTATGCGAGGGATATCATCTTACTCACCGGTGCCCTACTATCACAGAGGTGCGAAGAGTGTGGTCCGAAACTCAAGAATTTCCTTCTCCTAAACAACCTATAGTTTCTCAACAACCTACTCAACCTTTGGTTGGTCAAGTGGTCGAACCAATATCAGCATTGGTCGATCCCACTCTTCTTTCAGAGAGTGATCTTGATGTGATTGAACCAATGTCATCTTTGGTCAATCCCACTCTCCCTTCAGAGAGTGACTTTCATGAAGCGGTTGAATCGAATTCAGTATCGATCAATCCCACTCTTCCTTTGGAGAGTGAAGTGTCTACTAGTCACATTTTCTTCACTACCAGTTCATAACTTATTGAACAAGGGGGCACTAAACTTGCTTCGGATCAACCCCCACCAAGCTCTCGGATTGCTTCCTTTGATTGGGATAGCCTATTTGAGTCGCGCCTTCCTGCTGATGCACCTTTCTAGATAAAGGTCAAAGTTGAACCCTTTACGATTGCTCGTTGTATTGTTGATGAAGGAGCTTGAGTTAGTATCTTATCTTCTCGTGCTTGGCAAGGCATGGGATCTCCCAGCCTTGTGTTGACTGCTAGTCAGTTACTGGCGTTTGATAGAAGAACTTGTATAGCCTTGGGAATTCTTGCTCAAACACCTGTTACTTTGGGTGGGAAGACCGTCTTAGTCGACTTCATGGTGATAGAAGACCCCTTGGACTTCAATATGCTCCTTGGATGTGATTATGTCTGTGCCATGCAAGTTGTGGTGTCAACATTATTTAATGTGATGTATTTTAATCATGGCAAAGAAATTGTCACTATCGATCAGTTGGATTTTATTGATCCGTCTCCTGACCCAACTAGAGACCAGGTCTTTCCTTTATTGGTTCCTAGTGTTTCTATAAACACTAACCCGCCACAGGTGCGCTATGTGGCCTCATGTCCTTTGCATTCAATTGCTACTGAGAAGCAGCCTCTGTTTTCATGCTTACCTTCTCGGGACTTGGTCCCAGCAGTTGACCGGGTGACTCATCCTATGTAGACTGTGGGGCCTAATCTCCACTCTGTTAATCCATTTGAAAGTTTATACATGTGTCCCATCTTGGATGATCTCCTTCCTTCGGATGAAGTCTTCCTAGAGTCTTTGATATAGTCTGACCTTCTTTTGGACGTTGGTTCAGTTGTGACTAAGTCTAACCCTGATTTGCCTAGTAAGCATGACCTTTCTTCTTATGTTGGTATTGTTGAGTCTTTTGACTCTTGCTTTGAACAGCAAGTCAGTGATCCTGATGAGTTTGATCTTTCTTATGAATGTTTCAACTCATGTGATACTGAGTTTGTTTCTACAGACTCTATCTCCCTTGTTGATTTTTTCTCTCCTTCTGAGGTTGATCTTACTGATTATAACCCCTCGAGCCTTGGTTCTATAGAATCTTCTTCGGTCGATTCTGCCTTGACTTTACCTTTTGTAGAAGATGGCAAAGTCACATGTGTTTCTACCAAAGTGACATGCATCAGATCTTTTCTTCTGAATATGATCCTAATGTTGTTGTTGTTTCTTGGAGACAGGATTCTTAGTTGGATTCACAACTGTTTACTGGCCTCGCTTTGTGTTTCAAGTTGTAATTGCATTTGCATGTGCCCTGCTCGCGCTTATGAGTCTGATGTCGGCTTCCACACTTTTAGCTCATTGTATAAGCCCCCATATTTGTTCTCATCGTCGCTAAGCCTTGTATAATTTTTCCTTTGTAACTTGACCCCTTTTACCTTGAGGAGACGTTCCCCGAGTGTCCTTGTCTTGCTCACTTTCCTTGCATTATGCATAGGTTTGTTCCTTGTGTTGGAACTAGTTTCTCCTATTTATGACACTCGTCTCCTCGCATTTCGAGCATTCTTTCTGCTCTCCTTCAAGATCATTAAAAACAGTAAGGAGGTCATGAGTTAATTTTTGCAGACTCGTTAAAATTTCACAGGAAATATATTGAGTTTCTTTAGGCCCGGGTCTGACTCCTCAAAATAGACTTGACTTCCAAGTAAGCTTGTCCATTCAGGCTCGTTAAGAATATGTGAATGGGCATCCACATTGGTGGTAGGTTATCTCTTTCTTGGACCATGTGGAATAATACAAAAAAGGAACACTCTCTTTTTTTCAAAATTGAGAAGAGTATTCTCAGGCATAGGTTTATCTCTTTTCCGGACCTGAGGGACTAAACTTACGAAAAAGGAACCCCCTGTATGAGCTTAGTTTTCTCTTTTTCGTTCTCTGTACCAAAACATGAAAAAGATTCTGAGTGTACTTTATGTCTTTGTCATGCTCGTTAAACCCTAAAGAACAAGGCATCAAGTTTATTGTTGTAAGCCCCATTTCTCGTAATCAAATGGATCTTTCATAGTGATCTTGCCTTCCTTCACACTCGTAAAACTCAAGCTATATGCTGCTTTTGAAGGAGCATTGGGTAGGTGGTAATTTAACCTTTTTTGGACCTTCCTGACTAAGTATGAAAAATGTGTGCCTTTTCTTCTTAAGAAGTTAAGAGAGTTCTTCTTTGGTATGTTTTATACTTTTTCGGCCTCAAGAGACTAAATTGTACGAAAAAGCACCCCCCTAGAGTCTTCTTTGGAGTTTTCAGACTCTCTGAACTATGAAAACATCGTCAAGCATGTACTAGTTTGGGCTCGTAAAATCCATGAATCATTGCTTTATCAAGCATTCTTCTTTCTTTTCTTCGAGCTTGTCAAAAATGAAGATGGTCCCGAGTTTGCTTTCTTGGACTCGTTAAACTTTTACAAGAAAGAGGGGAAGGGAAGTTCATTCACATTTTTTTTACATCATGGCAGCAAGTCTTGTTTCCTTGGACAAAGCACCAGTTTTGAGTCTATCAATAGTTGGGTCCTAGTTTTTTGATCTTATCCCGATTCAGAGTTTTTACTCCTCCAGTTGGTTTTCTTTTCCAATTATATGGGGAATCTGTCAATGTCTCCTACATTGTATATTTGATTCGTTGGTCCTTTTGTGTCAAATGCTTCCTAAGTCACTTTTGTGTAGTGCTCACTGTTCAAGGATTAAACCTTTGTCGGCCATTCTACAGTTTCCTTGACCTTTTTTGTCGGCCATTCCCTGGTATCAATTCATTACATCATGTCTTCGGTGGTCCTTGTCGTGAAATTCAGTACCAATTCCAGATCTAATTAGTCTTTGACTTACCTCATGTTGGATGATGAAGGATGCCTTAATGCCTTCCTTCCAACGGATCTCTTCCTATAGACTGCAACACATCTTGCTCTGGGAATGAGATTTAGAGTTTTATAACAGTACCTTGGGGATTGTCATCATCAGTGGCAATTTCCCTCGCTATTGGGTAGTGGGAATACCTTAATGTCTCCTACTCGATGGATTCTTCAAGTGTTCGACTTCAAGTCCTTGTAATCACACTTGTTAGAATGTACTAGGTACCTTGGGGACCATTTTCATTAATGGTGGTTTACATCGCGTTTGTTAATGGTTCTCATTATTGACCGGTAATCAAATGGTTTCCTCCATGTTCGAATTCAACTCCCTTTATTCGCATGGTTAGGATTCGTACATTTTTTGGGTGGTTTGGATTGAAGACCTTGGGTTGACAGTAGCATCGTCATTTTGCTATTTCCCGAGTTGCGCAAGACCTTGTTATACTTTATATGACATTTTTCTGAGACATAGATCCACCTTGTATTTTTGTGGCTATGATCAATTGTTGAGTATGGATCCACCTTGTTCATTTGTGGCCATGACTCCTTTAGATTTGATATGGCGCCTTTTTGCATATTGAGCGACCATGATAGTTTCATCAGTTATACATATGTTGGATCCACCTGTATCTTTATGGCAATGTTTTGTATATGGACTTGTATGTCCCAGAGATCATTTTTCTTGACATTTATCTCTCTTTCAGGTACCTTTGTTCGAGCCTTTTGATCTTGGATTCTCTGCTCTCTCCATACTCAGCTATTTCCTTTATAATGTATTTCAGCTATCATCTTCCCCTATAACCTCATACATTAGGGGGAATCTGTTATAGCTCAAAATGACACATCTCTTCCTGTGACCACTTTCCCATGATTCCGTCGCATGTCGACACTTCCATGACGACACTTCATGAAAAGTCACTGAAAGTCACTGAAAAAACACCTAAATTGGAGTACCCATATCTTGAGTTTTGTAACTCTATTTGACCTCATCTCTACGTCGTTGGAAAGCTATTTCTGTTAGCTAAAACTTTCTAAAATTCATGAAAGTCTGAAAATTCCCCAAAATACCCTAAAAATGAATTTTTTGTCTATACGTGAATTTCCCTTAAGGAAACCCGCATACGTACGCGACTTGCTCTCTATACTACCTGTGTACGTACGTGATTTGCTATATATACATGAATTTCTGTATTGGAAACCCCCGTGTATTCCTCGTGTACACGACTATTGTTTCTGCAACCGCGTACGCCTCTTGAAAATGTCAAAAAACACGTCTTTTGAATTTCGGGTAGTTTGGGTAGTTATGCAACTGACTCCTTCAGTTGTAACTACTTTGTCTTCACCCCTAATTCTTCTGTAACCATTTAAATAGAGGTATGGAGGTCCATGAGATGAGACTTGAATCTTTGCATTGTTATGCTGGAGGATTTGGAGCTCTCTTTGCCCACACCTTTGCCCTAGAAGCTTTCTCCTTGTGTTGCAGAGCTTGGAGGCTGAGTTCTTTGGAGAAGAAAAGCAGTATAACTAGATCAAGGTTTCGTGAGGTGATGAACTTGAAGAGAAGGTATACTTTTACTTGTTTTCTAGATTAATAAAGATGTGATTTCCTTCTTCTTCCCAAATTATTGTTCAATGTGTGATTGAATCTCTGTTTATGACCAGATGTTGATGTTAATTAGATTATTATTTCATGTTTATTTGATTATCATTTGTTTATATGTGGTCATATTGGTTTGAGGAAGGTATAACTTGTTTTGCAAATCTCTTGGAGCAAGAGGAGTAAGAGGAGCAAGAAGAGGATTGAAGGGATACTTGGGTCAACCTTCGTTTGGCTAAGGTATGAACCATTCCAATCTCTGAAACTTGCTTATATATGCTTGCTGAACATTGTGCATCTCTCTTTCAAACCCAGTATGTTAATGGCCTCTTAAACCCTAGCCATAGGATACTTTCCTTTACAACACCGGTGTTCCATCTACCTTATGTAATTTTACTTCGTCGGCCTTAGTGATGTGCACGATCACATATGGCCCTAGAAAATGTGTCTTCAATTTTCTTGGATTCTTCAAAAATTTGTTGTCGTATATCAAAACAAGTCCTCCAATTTTGAAATGCTTAGTCTTAATATGGTGATCATGTCATGCTTTCTGTCTTTGCTTTTCGATGTTTTGATGAAACCTTGCAACAAAACGATCCTCCTCCATTTGAACGAACTACGACAATATTTGCTCAACAGCACCTACGTTGATCATTTCCATTAGTGCAGCAATTCTTAGGCTTGGCATAATATATTACATCAACACAACAACTTCTTGTCCATACACCAGTCTAAATGGAGTGTTTCATGTTAATCTCTTGGAAGTTGTGTGGTATTCCCATAGCACACTTGAAACTTTCTGATCCCAATCATCTCTACGCGCATTGCATACTTTGGTTAATGCATTTTCCATAATCTTGTTGAATGCTTCAATGGTTCCATTCGCTCGAGGATGATAGGTATCAATTTCCTATGCTAAATTTGGAACTCTGTAGTAATCTCATCAATCATTTTGTTAACAAAATGCATACCTTGGTCACTTAGAAGAATTTTTGGGTAGCTAAATCTTGTCACCACATTTTCAAATAGAAACTTTGATGCAGTTGCAGCAATACAATCTTTAATAGGTGTTGCTTCTTCCCATCTAGTTAAGTAATCCGTTGTTGTGATAATATAGCGTGAGCTAGTCCTTTTTCCTGGTGGACTAATAGGACCAACAAAATCAACGGCCCATTTATCAAATTCTTATAGGGTTATATGCGGCACTAGCGGCATTTCGTCGTGTATCGATGGTTTTCCTGTCCTCTGGCAAACATCATAGCTTCAGAAAAAAATATTAGTATCCATATGTATAGTTGACCACCATAATCCATCTTAAAATATCTTGCGCACAGTTTCATTCTCAGTGTAGTGTCCTCCTATGACATCAGCATGTGCTTCACTCATTATCAATGTCGTTTGTGTTTGAAAACACACTGACACAATATTTCATCAGGGCCCATCTTGTATAGATGTCCAACGATCAATGTAAAATTAATGGCTTTGACAACCAACTGTTTCTTTTGCGCAGTGGTGAACCCTTTAGGCGCATAATTCAAGAGGTGAATGATAGCTTGAACCTTTTTATCAACCACGGTGACCACAAATAATTGCGCATCGATAAATTTATCCTCCAGGTTGGTTGGTTCTTCCCCAGTTTCTATCCTCGACAAGTGATCAGGCCCCACATTTAGTCAACCAAGCTTAACAATGACTTCAAAATAAAATTCCTGAAATAGGATGAGCCATCAACATATCTTCCCCCCCAACACTGGCTTGTTGAATAGGTATTTTAATGTTGAATGATCAGTGTACATTTTAAAACGTCTACTCAGAAAATAGTGTCGAAACTTCTGCAAAGCATATACCATGGAGAGCCCTTCTCTTTCTGTCATAGTGTAGTTTTTCTTTGTCGTCAATAGTTTTCTGCTAGCAAAATCAATAGGGTCGTCAATGGTTCCCTCACCTGGTTGTGTCAAAACTATGCCGAGCACAACAAACGATGCATAGACATGAACATGGAACTGCTTCTTCCAGTCGGGAAATACCAATATTGGCGCAATGGCCATCTTGCTCTTTAACTTGTCTATCCTGAGAAGCTTTTGTCCACTGAAACTTTGCATCTTTTTTCAAAATTTTCTCCATTGGAGCAGTTATCTCTACATATCCTCTGATAAATTTTCTATAGTATCATGTGTGTCCTAGAAGTGACCTGAGTTGCGTGACTGATGTAGGTGGTGGTAAGTCAAGGATAATCGCAACCTTCATTGGTTCGACCAAAATTTCATCATGACACACAACATGTCCTAACAATACTCCAAATGGTGCACAAAAAATAAATTTCTTGGTATTAAGTGCGATATGATACTGGAGACACTACTCCAGCATCATGCACAGACTCTCAATATGGTCTCTTACTAGCCCACACACAATCCAATCATCAAAATAGACTTCAATAAATTTATGTATGAAATATTTAAAAGCGGATACTACTATTCAAGAAAAAATAGCTAGAGCATTCTTGAGTCCAAAGGGCATTACCGTATACTGATAGTATCCCCATTCTGTGATGAAGGTCATTTTGTGTCGATCCTCTTTCGCTATTCTGACTTGGTGATAACCAAAAAATCCGTCAGTAAATGAATACATCTCCTGTGGTCTGACACTTTCAAGTACTTCATCGGTGAATGGTGTTGGGAATGGATTATGCAAGCATGCATCATTCTACTTTCTCAGGTTGACACAGATCCTAACTTCACCTATTGTCTTCTTATCCTGAATTACTAAAGGAATGATCCATTCTTATTCTTCGATAGGTTCAATGATTCCTGCATCTAACATTCATTCTAATTCATCTTTCACCTTCTCTTTATACCTTCGATTCAACCTATAAGGTCGCTATTTAAATGGTTTTGCATCTGGTTTCAATGGTATCTTCATCTCCCCCAGATCTCCTACTATTCCCTTCATCTCTGAGAAGTTGGAAGGGAATGAATCCTGAAATTTATGTAGCAAGTCTGTAATTTTTGCTATTGTTTCAGCATCCCAATATTCTCCTATATTGTCGAACTTCGGGTTTTCCAGCGAACCAATGTTAACTTTCATAATTTTGAGCAGCTTGAGGAACTGTTCACTAGAAATACCACTTCCTTCCACCTCGTGCATACCCTCCGACTCTGGTATGTTAAGGTTGGTGGGATCATCATCTAGTTCTCCGACCAGATTGTAACAAGCCATCCATTGTTGGATGGTCACGCTTCACTGGTGGGAATTTTCCACTTCGACTGGAATTTCAGCAAAATTTTCTCCTTTATCATTTGAAGCGTAACATCAATTGTCGATTGCTCATCAGTAAACGCAAAGGTGTGCATGAATTGTTTAAACACATTTCCCCAATCCTGAGTTCCTTGTCACAAATACATGGATGTGTACCAGCTCCTGGGTGTCACTTCGTGTATAAAATGATGGACCCATTCCCATCGCAAGTATTCTTCAAATTCCATGCAACACTGATTGAGGTGTTCAATAGGGCTTGATAACCGTGTGTACTTCTGATCCAAAACTGTGACTTCTTCTCCAAATTTGACTTCCAGCAATATTCTGCATTGTTTCCATTCGAATATAGATTGCTTATGCGTACCCCACCATCTAGTGGGCATAGCCTTCATCACATAGTCTAACGTGGACAAGCGATGTGGTTTTGTTACCAGTCCTTCAAACTCACTTAGAAAGGTTGCAATATTAGGAAATCCCTCATATGTGGGTAACTCCCTCGACTAAATATCCACCCATCGCACAAACTTAGTAATCCTGGTGCATCTCCTCATAGATACTTCATGCAGTCCATTTTGGCAATCCTCCAATGCCTTTCGTGAATCTGATGTGCATGAGCTATTACTCCTCTAGCTCAGGTTCCCATCCACTGTAGGATTTACGTAATCATCTTTTAAGGTAGTGACATTATAAATCTATACCAAATAGTCACCCTATCCTTCACTATAGACTGGTTCGACATATCTTTGTCCCTCCAATGGAACAATGGGAAACACTACCCTCATCTCATCATCCTCAAATGAGAAGATTCTTTTCTTAAATTTTATGATTGTTTAATTGTCAATCGCCTAATCTATCCCCAAAAGCGTGGGATATGGGTTTGTGTCATCGACAATGTTGATAACTTCAAAATCTGCAAATATGCGCAGCCCCTCAATGTCGACAGGAACTTGAATTAACCTACCAATCAGTAGGATTTTCACCTAATTCGCAAGCCTCAACTAGATAGGGGACCAGTCCAAGTATGACTTTCCCATGCTTTCCCAAGTTTGTCGTGTCAAAATATTGACGTCTGACCCCAGATCTAGGATAATATAATCCATGTCGTAGTCTCCTATCTACGCAGTCATTCTTAACTCACGCCCAATTTTGAATTTCTTTTTAACATGGTTAACTCTCCTTTGAGGTTGCGATGGGGTTTCTTCTATAAGTGGTAGTAATTCTACATTAGCATCTTTATCTTGGATTAGCGCTAAGCAACTTGATAGAAATGACTTGAACTTACTAACCTTGTTTGTAGCATGCTTCCAGAATATCTGTTGAAATCACTCAAGCATCTCCCTAACTTCGGCTGAGATCAACGGTTGTTTTGTATCTACAAACTCTGGTCGCACATCCAAAAAAATTTGCTTCTATTTTTTAATGTTGAATGGTACTTTCTTTTGCGCTGCAGGTTGCACCTGTAGTATATTCTAATCGTCTCCAGATGCAAAACCTCCTCGTGTTACGACAACAACATTTGGTTCTCTCGACTCAGCAACAATCATTTGAACATTCAAGCTAGGATTTGGATTTGGATTCTACGCAAGGTTAGGATCTCCGACGTTCTGATATTGCCACTTTGCAATCAACTGGGGTCATTGTTCCACATTATGATCCTGCACTTTGCAATATGAACATGTATTTGCAAGCGCCTAGCAATCTCTAGCATAATGACCCAGTTTCCCACAATTATAGCATACAATTTGACCTCTTCCTCTGCCAAATCCTCCTCCTCTACCTCTGAAAATTTCCACCCCCCTACCCTGGGGGTGTTTTTGTTGCAGAGGATACTGATTCTATGGGTATTGAGGATGATACCGCAGATAATGCATAGGATGTTGGTTCGCTTGCGCTTGTTCATACTGAACCTATCTGTCGTTCTTTATTAAGTAGGTTTCTATTGTTTTCTCCTTCAAGAGCTGATATGCCCTACGATATTTCTCATCATGTCCTACTAACTTACAGAATTTACAAAAAAGGTTGGATGAGGTACTTACAATCTTCTAGAGGCACAGACAGTCTTCATCGTGATTTTCTCTAGTCTGGCATATTCTGCACAAGGGTAGTCCTTGGGTACTCAATGGATTAGGTGCACCCGACGAGATATAATTCATGTACAATGGACATTTAATCTTGTGGTTTCCATTATTTCTGCATCTTGTACACCATAAATCCTCCTAAATTTCTTTTCCCTTCTTAATATCCTAAAGCTGTATCGTCAGATTAGCCAACTGCAACTGAATATGCATCATTCATGTGCCACCGTCTCCGATCAACGAGGATTCCAACTTCATCGCTATTTCCGGTGCTTCCATTTGCGACACAATCTTCTATTGCATCAAAGGGGCTCGGATGTGTGGTAATAGTGCAACAATAAACCACTCTTTATCTTGTACATCTGACATTTAGAAACTTACTTTGTCCATCAGAGTTTTAAACCGCCGGTCAAAGTCCCATACGAACTCCATCGATGACTGTTTTATCTCCTTGATTTCAGTTATACACTGCGACTTGGATTTAGAGTCTTCTACGGCTCTCCTTCTGGTACTATGCAAAACTTCATAAACCAATCTAGCGCACAACCTCCCAGAGTCGTAATCATTTTTGTTTTCCTTATGTCCTGATTTTGAACTTGGAGAACTATCCAAACAGCTTCGTAGATGAACCAATGTTTATCTGGGTCTTCCACTCCATTCCCTTTGAATGTGGGTAACCTAATATCTGCCCCAGCCATTGAGTTGGCATCGGGGATGTTTAATGAATAATTTAATGAAGGTGGACTTCCTTGCACACTAGTCGCAGCACTTGTACTACTAGTATTGATAATTCTTTCAGGAGATGAGGCTCGTGGTGTGGTGTATTTACGTTCTGATCTTGGTGTCTCTGTAGATTCTTCTTACTCTTCTGCTCCTTCAGAAATTGGGTTATATTCTTCCTCTTCATCGCAAGACCCTTTGTCTAGACACAAATCAAACTTGTACTCCCTTTCGTCGAATAAACTAGGATTTCGTCTACCTCCTATTGTCTTTCTCTTTTTTCTCGACCGAATTCTTCTTCCACTCCTTAAAAATCCAGCTTCTATTTCAGGTTATGTACTTCCTGGGAACATCTCAACTCACCATTTCCCATTTTATTTATAGGTCATCTACAACATATCCTTCCTCTTGGAAATGCGACTCAACTACTTAACTACAAAATTCCCTTCTCATAGACGAGCATCTTTATCCATGTATTTATAGATAACAAATACCTCCTTCGGGGTCCTTGGAAAAATACTATTTCTGCCTCCCTATATTAGGTTATCATCTCAACTGTAAACTCAATAATATATCCCTGCAAAATACTATTGACCCAAAAATAAATAGCCCTCAAGACAGGGTTACTTACACTCACTACCTCGCGGATCAGCTAAGCACTCCACTCAACTGCTTCTCTTCTCTGAAAGTTTGTCTGTCGAGTTGCCAATCTTGGCAACCACTCATGCAGCACAATAGGAAACTCTCCAAATAATATTTCGTGAATATTTGTGTACAGGTATCGGTCCAACCAGTTTTTTGGGCTCAATCACGATCTTCCGCTCTCCTCTTGCACAAATGCTAATGTCTTAGACTCCAACCAATCCTCAATTTCCTTCTTTGTCAGATGCCACAACATTTCCCTCGACTCAAATGATTAAGGGTCCCAACGACGAAACCATTTGTTGGCTACTTTTCCTCACTCTCATGACCCAGGTTCAAAAAACCCACAAAACCAACAAAACACCCAAAGATATCAGCCCAACAGAGCAAGCTCAATCGACAACACCTACAATGTAGGTGCATTCTCACCCTAGATATCTTAATGTTTAAATACCAAAACCATGTTCCCATAGTCGACGAGGGATTACATTCCCCTGCCGTGCAACCAAGGTGGTCGACATAGTCGGAGGGTTGGATTCTTTTACTAACTCGACAGTGGTGCAACAGTGCGACACAGCCTTTCCCTTAACAACTTATCATCAAAAGAACTTGAAATGATATAAAATACTATCAATGTTACTGCGCATTCTATCTTACTTAGTCTGCGACAGCAGTGCAACTGTGTGACGCAGATTATTCCCTACCAATAAATGAAAGTGGCACGACTGTATTACAACTTAACAGTATTTGAACGTGAAATAATACAGAATGCTTAGAGAGTGCTTTAGTCATTCATTCATTCAACTGCTTTTATCAATATTGCGACATTCACTTAAGCAATAAACATAAACAATACAAAATAACCCACAAATATTCAATAAGCACATCCATTCGATGGAATATGTAACGTGGAAACCCAACCGGCAAAAACCACAAAGGTTCTCTTCATCTGGCATGAGAAGTATATGGACCTTTTAGTCTGTGACTTGACTGTAGACTTTTTGAGATATGTCTTTTTAGCTCAGTTTCTTTCTTGCTCTCATGCTCTCTGTTTTATTATGCTTTTCTTCTAACTACTCCTACTGACCTGCACACATCCTGGATCAACTCTTCTAACTACTATCTATGCACTCAGCTGCAGAATGACTCCTACTATTCGGCAACTCTTCTGCAAAATGGGTTCTGCGGCTCAACAAACTTCAACGACTCTATTATCTAACTTTCTCTTTGATCTTTAATTATTTTCTAACCCTTATACAAAATGGGTTTCTCCTATTTATAACTTCTACGAGACCACGCAGGGTCAACTCCATACAGTTTGTTTGTTACATGTCGTAATCAGCTGTAAAAAATGGTTACAAATTGTCATAGACTGGCACAAGGCACTATCGGCCTAACTTACATATATTCCTTCATACGTGCACCATCCGTCGGCTTAGCCGACTTTAGTGGTCATGATCTTCCTGACCTGTCACTTTCTAGCCGTTTATTTTTTGCACACCGGTAGATTCTCTTTTCCTTCGTCGCACTCCTCCTCGTCGTAGATTTCTATCTTATGCACTTTTTTTCCTTCCTTCACCTTCCTTTACTGTGTCGTGTGCTTGCTTTTCCTTCTTGCGCTTGCGCTTCTATTTCTTCCTTGTGCTCTTCCCTAGCCCAACAGTTGAGATGGGATTCTGTTTGTGGATTATTTTATTCATTGTACATGTTTCCAAGAGAATTGGTTTGTTGTAGTGAAATTTCTTGGTTATTCTTCCCATATCTTTGTATTGGGGGTGTCAACAAAAGTGGTGGATAATCTAGTAAAACAATGGTTGATTGGTTGCAGGATGAATGTGTGTTTTCTCTGCATGCACTTCCTCATCCATTGAGCATGTTGTGTGGGTGCATGTGTGTGATAATGATAATGAAAGATAAATAAGGAAAAGAACAATGAGATACTTTGTGCTTGGTGTATTTAATTAGTTTTTTATGATTGTGTATAGGTTCCATTTTGATGTAGTGATTTTTTTTCTAGTTTTAATATATGTTTATATTCTGTTGCAAATCACTTATCCACTATTTCCAATTTTAACATGGTATTAGAGCCATGTGTTTTACTTCTAGGAGAACCAAGAAATTTTATCTTGGAAGAGTCGAAAGATAAGAATGCTCCTAAAGTGTTTCTTTTTCTTGTAGAAGCATAAGGCAAAGGACAAGAGGTAAAGAAAAACCTGTGTGGTTTCCAAGTAATGTAAGGCTCCATAAGCAACATGGAATTTCTAGAAATATTGTTATCAACTTGGAACATGATTTGCTGAAAATTTCACAAGTGTTGAGGAAATTGTGAAAAAAGTTAGAATCTTGAGTTTCTTGGGCTTAGGGAAAAAATTCTTGAGTGAAGTTTATGGATATGTAACCTAGTGATTCTGAAGATACAAATCGATACTTTGTGCTTGGTGCATTTTAATAGTTTCTATGACTTTAAAATTTATTTTTCCCTCCTCTTCTCTATGTAATTGTGATTGTGTGCATGTTCCATTTCGATGTAGTGAGTAATTTCTTCTAGTTTTAATATATGTTCATATTTTATTGGAAATTTCGTATGCAATATTTCCAATTTTAACATGGAATCAAAACCATGTCTTTTGGTTCTAGGAAACCAAGAAATTTCATCTTGGAAGAGTTGTAAGATACAAATGATCCTAAAGTGTTTTTCACTCTTGTAGAAGCATAAGATAGAGGAAAAGAGGAAAAGAGAAACATTTGCGGCTTTCTAGTAATTTAAGGCTCCATGAACAACATGGAATTGCTAGAAATGTTGTTTTCAACTTAGAATATGATTTTCTCAAACTTCACAAGTGTTTGGGAATTGTGAAAAACTTGGAATGTTGAGTTTCTTGGATTTAAGGAAGAGTTTTTTGAGTGAATTTTATGGGCATGCAACATGGAAATTTAGAAGATACAAATCAATACTTTGTTCTTGGTGTACATTAATAGTTTCTATGAATTTAAAATGTCTTCTGCCCTTTTTCCCCTTTGTATAATTTATGATTGTGTGCATATTCCGATTTGATGGAGCGAGTTTTTTCATCTAGTTTAATATATGTTCATATATGTTGGAAATTTCTTATGCACCATTTCAACTTTTAACATGGTATGAAATTCATGTGGTTTTTTTTCTACTAAACCAAAAAAAATCATCTTTGAAGTGATGTAAGATAAAGAATGCTTCTAAAGTGTTTCTCACTCTAGTAGAAGCATAAGGTAAAGGACAAGAAAAACAAAAAACCTTTGTGGTTGTTGAATAATGTAAGATCCTATGAACAACATAATATTGCTAGAAATGTTGTTATTGACTTGGAAGTGATCTAAAGAAAAGTTTGGAGAATTGTGAAAAAAAAGCTAAAATCTTGAGATCCTTAGCCTCAAAGAAAGAGGCTTTTGAGTAAAGTTTATGGGTACGTAACATAGTGATTCCAAAAACATAAATCGATATCATGTAATAGAATATTGGAATTAAACATGATTTGTAAGAGTATGTTGGATGATAATTTATGTATTTATGGCTAGCTCTAGCTTGAGAAACGGAAACAGTAGGGGCATCTCTAGTGTATCCGCAGGGTCGGTCGCGTGCATCTCAGCTTCGACCGCGCCCTATACTTCATAGATAGCTTTAGTAAGTTTATTAAAATGCATTGTTATTTTGTTCGTTAAGCACATCTATTTTCTACTTATGCTCTAGAGGGTGTTCTATGCTACTTCTGCAACTATGTCTGCGATCATGCTGATGCCTTCCTCCTCTAAGCTGATTGTATTAGCTATTTTCCAGATTTCCTCTTTTTGTGTTGCGGCTCTTGCTGCTCCTTTTCCTATTATTTCTTTTGGTTTTGCACATCCTCATCAGTCGACGTGTCCTCTA
This sequence comes from Pseudotsuga menziesii, assembly GCA_001517045.1. Taxonomy (NCBI): domain Eukaryota; kingdom Viridiplantae; phylum Streptophyta; class Pinopsida; order Pinales; family Pinaceae; genus Pseudotsuga; species Pseudotsuga menziesii. The sequence continues at coordinate 20,357 of LPNX010602328.1, read as the reverse complement.
AATCATCCTTATCATATTCCTCGTCACTATCTTCGTCTTGTTTGTCTGAATCCTGCAGCTAGTTTTCTCGCGCGTCGCCCCTACCATTACCATGGTCCATCTCCTCGTAAACTGGGATGCACCATTATATAATCCAGTCTTGGATGACATTTTCAACATCCTGGTCAGTAATCCTGAAGTGCATTGGCTGAGCTTGTTTCGTTGAGTCCTGCAGCGGCTGCAGGATCATACTATGGACACCAGCCTGGAAATTTATAAAAGGCACATATCTTTGGATTGTCGCAGTGAGCATTCTAGGTTGGTGTCGCATTACTTCTATTAATGTATTCGCATGCAAAAATAACTCTATGATGTTGTCCTTTTGTCGGATATTACTTCCTTATTGAACCACAGGTTTTGATACTTCGTGCCTTGACAGAGCACTAAGATGTCTAGTGGCTGGTAGTCTGGTGGGTTAGACCAAACTACAAAGGAAATAAATATGAGAAACCAGGAATAATGGAATTTGGTTTAGCTTCTTTCTGTGCTTAGGATTCATCTTCTAGCAGCTCGTTCATCAAATATTGGGACCAATTAATCGCCATGTCTTCAATGCAGAGTTCAGCGAGTTCAACTGTCCCTGCAGTGCACTCAGTGGGTCACATCTTGCAAGATAAAACTTTTGCAGTGAACCTCACTATATTGTAGGTTGAAGAGGAGATGAGAAAGCCTCTATTTGCGCGCATGAGTTCATACTTTTCCTTCATATTGGTCGTATACCTATCCTTGCATGGATATGGTGCAGTGTCGATTCTACCGTATGGGATACCTGTGATTGACGCAATCATATTGACATCAATAGAATATGATCTGTCAAGCCACAAAAATCATCTGTGGAAGAAAACCAGGAGCTAGTGCACATATGTGCTCACTTATTTACTTTGACCAAAATGTGGCATATGCAACAAATTAACTAGGCCTACATGCTCTATACCCTCATCCCAGTCCATTGGAAATACAAGCTATGGCGCAGGTAGTACAACTAGAAGAGTGACCATGTAATTGTTTCTTTCTAGGTCCGCTTGTTTGCGTGTATAATTACCTTCGAATTTTAGTTGCGTTAGCTTCGGTAGGATATCTTTAAGTGGCTGAACTCCAATAGGGATCTTCGATGCAACCAGAGAAGAGCGTGCTTTCCTCAGAAGCTTTACTTTCAGTGCCTCTAGTCATCTTGGTGGGACGTATGGTGGCAACAAATTCCTCTCCTCTAGGGTAGAATTTCTATCGCTTCTCGGTGGCGGGGCTGGCGCTTCCTTGGCAAACTTACGCTTCTTTGTAAACTTCGGCTTCCTTACCCGAGGTCCTGATGTGACTGGAAGGTATGCGCTCGAAAATCCTGTCAATACATACTGTCATGGACCTGAAGATAGTGCATTAACCGATGGATTCTGAACCGATGCCGAAGCAGCAGCAAGAACAGTCTGTGGAGCCAACCACACCATTGTTTCTGGTTCTTCCTGTACTTGTTGTGCTTCTAGCGATATAAATTCTTCAATTATCGGGCAAGTTGATGCGCTGGTAATGTCGGACTATTTGCTGGTATTGGAAATCAAAATAACCATCACCTTCGTCTCTTCAGAGTTGCAAATACTGGTGTGCTCTTATACTCTCTATGAAAGTAAAATGAATATTGACGATGAAGGTGCATATTTATATGCAAGCGCTCATCCTGCATGCAATCATTCGATGGCAGAGATTCATTTTGTCGATCACATGGGCTTTTCATTCGACGCATTCCAAAAATTACTTCATACGCTTAAACTCTGACCTGTACCTAACAGGACAGTTAGGATGAGGACAATGGATGGGACCAAAAAGCATGCCACCATTTTCCTCGGACTTATTGAATTAATGATGCTTCACTGTCATAGCTGCCTAAATATTTTTGGGTATCCACGCTTTAATGGAGTCCATTTGTCATTCTCGCTTTTATTGTGGGATTTGCATATTTGCATCATAGACATGTGGCAAAACAATTTCCTTTTCTCTTTTTTTTTAATCTTTCTCTTTCTTACCCAGCCGTGTCACAGCCATCATGGTAAGGTTTCTGGTGGCTTCCATATATTATTCTAGCGATCGTTGTTCCATCCAGCTTATGTAATTTTACTGTGTTGGCCTCAGTGATGTGCATGATTAGATATGGACTTAGAAAATGTGTCTTCAATTTTCCTAGATTCTTCAAAAATTTGTTGTCGTAGATCAAAACAAGTCCTCCAACTTTGAAATGCTTAGTATTAATATGGTGACCATGGCATGCTTTCTGTCTTTGCTTTTTGATGTTTTGATGAAACCTTGCAACAAAACGATCCTCCTCCATTAGAATGAGTTGTGACAATATTTGCTCGACAACACCTACGTTGATCATTTCCATTAGTGCAGCAATTCTTAGGCTCGGCACAATATATTACATTGACACAACAGCTTCTTGTCCATACACCAGTCTAAATGGAGTGTGTCATGTTAATCTCTTGCAAGTTGTGTGGTATTCCTATAGCACAGCTAAAAATTTCTAATCCCAATCATCTCTATGCGCATTGCATACTTTAGCTAATGCATTTTCCATAATCTTGTTGAATGCTTCAACTGTTCCATTCACCTGAGGATGATAGGGTGTCATTTTCCTATGCTGAATTTGGAAATCTACAGTAAGCTCATCAATCATTTTGTTAACAAAATGCGTACCTTGGTCACTTAGAAGAATTTTTGGGTAGCCAAATCTTGTCACCACATTTTCAAATAGAAACTTTGACGCAATCGCAGCAGTACAATCTTTAATAGGTGTTGCTTATGCCCATCTGGTTAAGTGATCCGTCATTGTGATAATATAGCGTGAGCCAATCCTTTTTCCTGGCGAACTGATAGGACTAACAAAATCAACAGACCATTTATCAAATTCTTGTAGGGTTATCTATGGCGCTAGTGGCATTTCGTCGCGTCTCGATGGTTTTCTTGTTCTCTGGAAAACATCACAGCTTCGAAAAAAGATCTTAGTATCCATATCTATAGTTGGCCACCATAATCCAGCTTGCAATATCTTGCACATGGTTACCTTCTCAGTGTAGTGTCCTCCTACGACATCGGCATGTGCTTCACTCATTATCCAATGTAGTTTGTGTTTGAAAACACACTGACGCAATATTTCATTAAGGCCCATCTCGTATAGATGTCCAACGATCAACGTAAAATTAGCAGCTTTGATGACCAACTGTTTCTTTTACGCAATGGTGAACCCTTCAGGTGCATAACATGTATTCAAGAGGTGAATGATAGCCTAAAACTTTTTATCAACCACAGTGACCGCAAATAATTGCGCGTCGAGAAAGTTATCCTCCGGGTTGGTTGGTTCTTCCCCACTTTCTATACTTGACAAGTGATCAAGCCCCACATTTAGTCAACCAGGCTTACTAATGACTTCAAAATAAAATTCCTGAAATAGGAGGAGCCATCAACAGATCTTTCCCCCCAACACTGGCTTGTTGACTAGGTATTTTATAGTCGAATGATCAGTGTACATTTTAAAATGTCTACTCAAAAAATAGTGTCGAAACTTCTGCAACACATATACCATGGTGAGTCCTTCTTTTTCTATCATAGTGTACTTTTTCTCTGTCGTCAATAGTTTTCTGCTGGCAAAATCAATAGGGTGGTCAATGGTGCCCTCACCTGGTTGTGTCAGAACTATGCCGAGCACAACAGACAATGCATCGACATGAACATGGAACTGCTTCTTCCAGTCAGGAAATACCAATATTGGTGTGGTGGCCATCTTGCTCTTTAACTTGTCTAAACTTTCCTGAGAAGCTTCTATCCACTGAAACTTTGCATCTTTTTTCAAAAGTTTCTCCATTGGAGCAGTTATCTCTACATATCCTCTGATAAATTTTCTATAGTATCCTATGTGTCCTAGCAGTGACCTGAGTTGTGTGACTGATGTAGGTGGTGGTAAGTCAAGGATAATCACAACCTTCATTGGGTCGACCAAAATTTCATCATGACACACAACATGTCCTAATAATACACCAAATGGTGCACAAAAAAAAAAATCTTTGAATTAAGTGTGATATGATACTGGAGACACCACTCCAGCATCATGCACAAACTCTCAATATGGTCTCTTACTAGCCCACACACGATCCAATCATCAAAGTAGACTTCAAGAAATTTATGTATGAAATATTTAAAAGCGGAAACAACTATTCTAGAAAAAATAGCAGGAGCATTCTTGAGTCCAAAGGGCATTATCGTATACAAATAGTAACCCCATTCTGTGACGAAGGTTGTTTTGTGTTGATCCTCCTTCGCTATTCTAACTTAGTGATAACCAGAAAATCCGTCGGTAAATGAATACATCTCCTATGGTCCAACGCTTTCAAGTACTTCATCGGTGAATGGTGTTGGGAATGGATCGTGCAGGCATGCATCATTCTGCTTTCTCAGGTCGACACAGATCCTGACTTCACCTGTTGTCTTCTTATCCTGAATCACTATAGGACTGATCCATTCTTATTCTTCGATAGGTTCAATGATTACTGCATCTAACATTCAATCTAATTCATCTTTCACCTTCTCTTTATACCTTCGATTCAACCTATAAGGTCATTATTTAACTAGTTTTGCATCTGGTTTCAGTGGTATCTTCATCTCCCCCAGATCTCCTACTATTCCCTTCATCTCTAAGAAGTTGGAAGGGAATGAATCTTGAAATTCATGCAACAAGTCTGTAATTTTTGCTATTGTTTCATCATCCCAATAATCTCCTATATTGGTGAACTTCGGGTTTTCTGGTGAACCAATGTTAACTTTCATAATTTTGAGCAGCTTGAGGAACTATTCGCTAGAAATACCACTTCCTTCCACCTCGTGCATACCCTCCAACTCTGGTATGTTAAGGTTGGTAGGATCATCATCTGGTTCTCCAGCCAGATTGTAACAAGCCATCCATTGTTGGATGGTTGTGCTTCACTGGTGGAAATTTTCCACTTCGATTGGAATTTCAGCAAAATTTTCTCCTTATCATTTGAAGCACATCATCGACTGTCGGCTGCTCATCAGCAAACGCAATGGTGTGTGCGAAGTGTTTAACCACATTGTCCCAATCCCAAGTTCCTTGTCACAAATACATGGATGTGTACCAACTCCTGGGTGTCATTTCGTGTATAAAATGATGGACCCATTCCCATCGCGAGTATTTTGCAAATTCCATGCGACATTGATTGAGGTGTTCGATAGGGCTTGATAACCCTATGTACTTCTGATCCAAAACTGTGACTTCTTCACCAAATCTGACTTCCAGCAATATTCTGCATTGTGGCCATTCAGATATAGATTGCTTATGTGTACCCACCATCTAGCGGGCGTAGCCTTCAGCACATAGTCTAACACAGACAAGCGATGTGGTTCTGTTACCATTCCTTCAAACTCACTTAGAAAGGTCACAATATTAGGAAATCCCTCATATGTGGGTAACTCCCTCGACTTAATATCCACCCATCGCACAGACTCAGTAATCCTGGCACATCTCCTCATAGATACTTCATGCAGTCCGTTTTGGCAATCCTCCAATGCCTTTCCTGAATCTAATGTGTATGAGCTAGTACTCATCCAGCTTAGGTTCCCATCCACTATAGGATTTACGTAATCATCTTTTAAGGTAGTGACATTATAAATCTGTACCCAATAGCCACCCTATCCTTCACTATAAACTGATTCGACATATCTTTGTCCCTCCAGCGGATCAATGGGCAACACTTCCCTCATCTCGTCATCCTCAAATGAAAGGATTCTTTTGTTAAATTTTATGATTGTTTAATTGTCAATCACCCAATCTATCCCCAGAAGCATGGGATATGGTTTTGTGTCGTCGACAATGTTGATAACTTCAAAATCTGCAAATATGTGCAGCCCCTCAATGTCGACAGGAACTTGAATTAACCTACCAATCTGTAGGATTTTCGCCTAATTCACAAGCCTCAACTGGATAGGGGACCAGTCCAAGCACGACTTTCCCATGCTTTCCCAAGTTTGTCGTGTCAAAATATTGACGTCCGACCCCAGATCTAGGATAATATAATCCATGTCGTAGTCTCCTATTTGCGCAATCATTCTTAACTTGCACCTAGTTTTGAATTTATTTTTGACATGGTTAACTCTCCTTTCAGGTTGCGATGGGGTTTCTTCTATAAGTGATTGTAATTCTACAATAGCATCTTTATCTTGGATTAGCACTAAGAAACTTGACAGAAATGACTTGAGCTTATTAACTTTGTTTGTATCCTGCTTCCAGAATATCTGTTGAAATCGCTCAGGCATCTCCTTGACTTCGGCTGAGATCGATGGTTGTTCTGTATCTACAAACTCTGGTCGCACGTCCAAAAATACTTGCTTCTATTTTTTAACGTTGAATGGTACTTTATTTTGCACTGCAGGTCGCACCTACGGTATATTCTGATTGGCTCCAGTCGCAAAACCTCCTAGTGTTACGACAACAACATTTGGTTCTCTCGACTCAGCAGCAATCATTTGAACATTCAAGTTAGGATTTGGATTTGGATTCTGCACAGGGTTAGGACCTCCGACGTTCCAATATTGCCACTTTGCAATCAAATGTGGTCATTTTTCCACATTATGATCCTGTGCTTTGCAATATGAACATGTATTTGCAGGCTCCTAGCAATCTCTAGCATAATGACCTAGTTGCCCATAATTATAGCATACAATTTGAACTCTTCCTCTGCCAAATCCTCCTCCTCTACCTTTGAAAATTTCCATCGGGGTGTTGTTGTTGCAGAGGATACTGATTCTATGGGTATTGAGGATGATACTGTCGATAATGCATAGGATGGTAGTGCGCTTGCACCTGTTTAGTCTAAACCTGTTTGTCATTCTTCATAAAGCAGGTTTCTATTGTCTTCTCCTTCAAGAGCTAATATGCCCTACAATATTTCTCATCGTGTCCTATTGACTTACAAAATTTACATAAAAGGTTGGATGGGGGACTTACAATCTTATGTAGGCATAGATAGTCTTCATCGTGATGTTCTCTAGTCTAGCATATTCTGCACCAGGGTAGTCCTTGGGTACTCAATGGATTAGGCACACCTGACGAGATATAGTTCATGTACAATGGACAGTTATCCTTGTGGTGTCCAACGGTTCTACATCTTGTACACTATAAATCCTCCTGGATTTATTTTCCCTTCTTAATATCCTAAAGCTATATCATCATATTAACCAACTGCAATTGAATCTGCATCATTCCTGTGCCACCATCTCTGATCGACGAGGATTCTAGCTTCATCGCTATTTCTAGTGTTTATGTTTGTGACACAATCTTCTGTTGCATCAAAGGGGATCAGATGTGTGGTAATAGTGCAACAATAAACCACTCTTTATGTTGTACATCCATTTGGAAACTTACTTTGGCCATCAAATTTTTAAACCATTGGTCAAAGTCCCATATGGACTCCGTCGGTGACTGTTTTATCTCCTTGATTTCAGTTATACACTGCGACTTGGATTTAGGTTTTCTAAACTCACAATTCATCATGAGTCAGATCTCATCAAGAGTCTTCTACAGGTCTCCTTTTGGTAATATGCAAAACTTCACAAACCAGTCCAACGCACAACCTCCCAGAGTTGTAATCATTTGTGTTTTCCTTATGTCCTGATTTTGAACTTGGAGAACTATCCAAACAACTTCATAGATGAACCAATGTTTCTCTGGGTCTTCTACTCCATTCCCTTTGAATGTGGGTAACCTAATATCTGCCCCAACCATTAAGTTGGCGTCGAGGATGTTTAATGAATAATTTAATGAAGGTGGATTTCCTTCCGCACTAGTCGCAACACTAGTACTACTAGTATTGACGATTCTTTCCGGAGATGGGGCTCGTGGTTTGGTGTATTTACGTTCTGATATTGGTGTCTCTATAGATTCTTCTTACTCTTCTGCTCCTTCAGAAATTGGGTTATATTCTTCCTCTTCGTCGCAAGACCCTTTGTCTAGACACGAATCAAACTCATACTCCCTTTCGTCGAACAAACTAGGATTATGTCTACCTCCTATTGTCTTTCTCTTTTTTCTCGACTGAAATCTTCTTCCACTCCTTAAAAATCCAGCTTCTAGTTCAGGTTATGTACTTCCTGGGAACATCTCAACTCACCATTTCCCATTTTCTTTATAGGTCGTCTATGACATATCCTTCCTCTTGGATATGCGACTTAACTTCTCAACTACAAAATGCCCTTCTCATAGACGAGCATCTTTATCCATGTATTTATAGATAACAAGTACCTCCTTCGAGGTCCTTGGAAAAAAATTATTTATGCCTCCCTATACGAGGTTATCATCTCAACTGCAAACTCAGTAATATATCCTTGCAAAATACTATCAACCCAAAAATCAATAGCCCTAGAGATGGGGTTACTTACACTCACTACCTCGCGGATCAGCTAAGCACTCCACTCGACTACCTCTCTTCTCTAAAAGTTTGTCTGTCGAGTTGCTAATTTTGACAACCACTCATGCGGCACAATAGGAAACTCTGCAAAGAATATTTCATGAATATTTGTGTATAGGTATTGGTCCAACCAGTTTTCTGGGCTCAATCACCATCTTTCGCTCTCCTCTTGTGCAAATGCTAATGTCTTAGACTCCAACCAATCCTCGATTTCCTTCTTTGTCGGATGCCATAACATTTCCCTCGACTCTAATGATTAAGGGTCCTGGAAATGAAACCATTTGTTGGCTACTTTTCCTCACTCTCGCGACCCAAGTTCAACAAACCCACAAAACCAACAAATCACCCAAAGATATCGGCCCGACAGAGCAAGCTCAGTCGACAACACCTGTAATGCAGGCGTAGTCTCACCCTACATATCTTAATGTGTAACTGCCAAAACCATGTTTCCATAGTCGATGAGGGATTACAGTTCCCTGGCGTGCAACCAAGCTGCTCGACATACTTGGAGGGTTGGATTCTTTTACTAACTCGATAGTGGTGCAATAGTGCGACACAGCCTTTCCCTTAACAACTTATCATCAAAAGAACTTGAAATGATATAAAATATTGTCAATGTTACTGCGCATTCTATCTTCCTTAGTCTGCGACAATGACGCAACTGTGCGACGCAAATTATTCCCTAACAATAAATGGCAGTGGCACGACTATATTACAACTTAACAATATTTGAACGTGAAATAATACATAATGCTTAGATGATGCTTTAGTCATTCATTCATTCAACTGCTTTTATCAATATTGCGACATTCACTTAAGCAATAAACATAAACAATACAAAATAACCCACAAATATTCAACAAGCATATTCATTCAACAGAATATGTAACATGGAAACCCAACCGGGAAAAACCACAAAGGTTCTCTTCATCTGACATGAGAAGTATATGCACCTTTCAGTCTGTGACTTAACTGCAGACTTTTTGAGATATGTCTTTTTAGCTCAGTTTCTTTCTTTCTCTCATGCTCTCTGTTTTATTATGCTTTTCTTCTAACTACTCCTACTAACCTGCACACATCCTGGATCGACTCTTCTAACTTCTATCTGCGCACTCAGCCGCAGAATGAATACTACTATTTGGTAACCCTTCTGCAAAATGGGTTCTGCAGCTCAACAACCTTCAACAACTCTATTATCTAACTTTCTCTTTGATCTTTAATTATTTTTCTAACCCTTATACAAAATGGGTTTCTCCTATTTATAACTTCTACGAGAACACGCAGGGTAGACTCCATACAGTTTGTTTGTTACATGTCGTAATCAGCTGTAAAAATGGTTACAAGTTGTCATAGATTGACACAAGGCACTATCGGCCTGACTTACAAATATTCCTTCATACGTGCGTCGTCTGTTGGATTACGCCGACTTTAGCGGTCACGATCTTCCTGACCTATCGCTTTCTAGCCGTTTATTTTTTGCACGCCGGTAGATTCCTTTTTCCTTCGTCGCACTCCTCCTCATCGTAGATTTCTCTCTTATGCACTTCTTTTCCTTCCTTCACCTTCCTTTACTACGTCATGCGCTTGCTTTTCCTTCCTGCACTTGCGCTTCTATTTCTTCCTTGTGCTTTTTCCTGGCCCAACATGTGAGATGGGATTCCGTTTGTGGATTATTTTATTCATTGTACATGTTTCCAAGAGAATTGGTTTGTTGTAGTGAAATTTCTTGGTTATTCTTCCCATATCTTTGTATTGGGGGTGTCAACAAAAGTGGTGGATAATCTAGTAAAATAATGGTTGATTGGTTGCATGATGAATGTGTGTTTTGTGTGCATGCATTTCCTCATCCATTGAGCATGTTGTGTGGGTGCATGTGTGTGATAATGATAATGAAAAATAAATAAGGAAAAGAACAATGAGATACTTTGTGCTTGGTGTATTTAATTAGTTTTTTATGATTGTGTACAGGTTCCATTTTGATGTAGTGAATTTTTTTCTAGTTTTAATATATGTTTATATCCTGTTGCAAATCACTTATCCACTATTTCCAATTTTAACATGGTATTAGAGCCATGTGTTTTACTTCTAGGAGAACCAAGAAATTTTATCTTGGAAGAGTCGAAAGATAAGAATGCTCCTAAAGTGTTTCTTTTTCTTGTAGAAGCATAAGGCAAAGGACAAGAGGTAAAGAAAAACCCATGTGGTTGCCAAGTAATGTAAGGCTCCATAAACAACATGGAATTGCTAGAAATATTGTTATCAACTTGAAACATGATTTGCCCAAAATTTCACGTGTTGAGGAAATTGTGAAAAAAATTAGAATCTTGAGTTTCTTAGGCTTAGGGAAGAAATTCTTGAGTGAAGTTTATGGATATGTAACATGGTGATTCTGAAAATACAAATCGATACTTTGTGCTTGGTGCATTTTAATAGTTTCTATGACTTTAAAATTTATTTTTCCCTCTTCTTCTCTATATAATTTGTGATTGTGTGCATGTTCCATTTCAATGTAGTGAGTAATTTCTTCTAGTTTTAATATATGTTCATATTTTATTGGAAATTTCGTATGCAATATTTCCAATTCTAACATGATATCAAAACCATGTCTTTTGGTTCTAGGAAACCAAGAAATTTCATCTTGGAAGAGTTGTAAGATACAAATGATCCTAAAGTGTTTTTCACTCTTGAAGAAGCATAAGATAGAGGAAAAGAGGAAAAGAGAAACATTTGCGGCTTTCTAGTAATTTAAGGCTCCATGAACAACATGGAATTGCTAGAAATGTTGTTATCAACTTAGAAGATGATTTTCTCAAACTTCACAAGTGTTTGGGAATTGTGAAAAACTTGGAATGTTGAGTTTCTTGGATTTAGGGAAGAGTTTTTTGAGTGAAGTTTATGGGCATGCAACATGGCAATTTCGAAGATACAAATCAATAATTTGTTCTTGATGTACATTAATAGTTTCTATGACTTTAAAATGTCTTCTCCCCTTTTTCCCTGTGTATAATTTATGATTGTGTGCATGTTCCGATTTGATGGAGTGAGTTTTCTTTATCTAGTTTAATATATGTTCATATATGTTGGAAATTTCTTATGCACCATTTCAACTTTTAACATGGTATGAAAGCCATGTGGTTTTGTTTCTACTAAACCAAAAAAAATCATCTTTGAAGTGATGTAAGATAAAGAATGCTTCTAAAGTGTTTCTCACTCTAGTAGAAGCATAAGGTAAAGGACACGAAAGACCCTATGAACAACATAATATTGCTAGAAATGTTGTTATCAACTTGGAAGTGATCTAAAGAAAAGTTTGGAGAATTGTGAAAAAAAAAGCTAAAATCTTGGGATCCTTAGACTCAAAGAAAGAGGCTTTTGAGTAAAGTTTATGGGTACGTAACATAGTGATTCCAAAAACATAAATCGATATCATGTAATAGAATATTGGTAGTAAACATGATTTGTAAGAATATGTTGGATGATAATTTATGTATTTAGAAAAGGCTCAAAAAAATTGTTTTAAATTTAATAATTATTAAAAAATAGTTAAAAATATCAATATTGATAAATATGTTCTTAATAACATAAGAATTTAAAAGGTTTCCTATAAAGATTTGAACAGTTGAACAGATTCTCTTGATATAATTGATAGAAGTTTCTTTTTTTTCACCTTACACCTCCCACCATGGCCGGTTCAAACCAACAAGGTGAAGGTGGGACTGGGGACTTAATTGCTCAGAGTTGGTTGGTGTCCCTTCAATACACATGGTGTCCAATAAATGAGAATGTTTTGGGAATTGCATTGACATTGTGATAAATCCGTTTCATTGTGTTGCATCACATCTACTTCATGGTAGGTAAGGAAAGCTTTGGCACCAATCACAACCAAAGAGAAAATGCAAATATCAGGTAACAATAATTGAGGTTTGGTAAGTAACAGTCACCATAAGAGTACAGACAACACATTCAAAATAATGTCTCCCATTTCCTTAACACACTTTATCACATGTGTGTACGCTCATACTTTACAATCAATGACAACAAAGATTGTTTTATGGTAAGAAGGAGAGTAGGAATTTGAAAAGCATACCATTAAGAAATTATTATTTGAATATTTAATCATTTTAAATAATTTTTATTTGAATTATTTATTTATTATTATTATTATTTTCACTGTTTTTATAAATGATAAAAACAATATAATGAGTATGACATTAGTTGTTAAGATTTTATGGATTTTGATATTAGGATTAATATTTTATCAAAATAAGTTACTTATTTTTTAAAGATTATAAATGTTTTTGAAAAATAAAAAAATTACAAAATTATATAGAAATAGATTGGAGATGGGTGAACAATCCATATAAGAGTAAAATACTTTATTTTTTAAATTATAATGACTGGATCAATTTTTAGAAAAGGATAGAATTATATAAGAATAAATTGGATTAGTTATGAAGTTATTTTGTATCTATTTGATTAAGTGAATCTTAACTTTATTATGATGTTTGAGTGTAAGGATTCTTAATGGATTTTTTTTCTTTTTATAGAGATAGTAGCTTTTATATACATGAGGTTTAAATGGAAAGAGAAAACGAGTAGAATTAAAAAAGAGCATGATTAGTTAAGGTTTAAATGAAAAAAGAAAACGAGTAGAATTAAAAGAGAGCATGATTAGTTAGTGCTTACAAAGAATATTTATAGGTTTTATAGATAAGATGGATCACTATATAATGTATAAATGTGATGAATACTACAACTAATACTACTAATTAACCATGTTCACACTAAGGGAGGCATCACTAGTTATTAACATTAAGATCAAATATTATGTTAGTGGGATGCATCACTCCTTGTAAATATTCATATTGACATTAAAATAATGGTATATTGAAACTTATTTGTTGTTGCAAGCCACATCTCTATCATTTTTTTTTATAAATAAATATTTATGTAAATCACTCTTGGATACCATAAATAAATCTTCAAATTCTTAATTATTGAAATAGTTTTAAAATTTAAATATATTAAAACATGGTTTTACATTTTTTTTATTTGATTATAAAAATATAAAATTTCGAAATAAGTTCTTTATTAAAATGATTTGTGGTAAATATTTTGACCATTAAATTCTATCCTATTCATTACATTAAAATTAATAAAACACATATTTTTCTAAAAGTTGATAAAATATAAAGAATTTCCTATTGTGGTTATTAGATCAAAATTAATAAAACATCAAGATTTTTCTAAAAGTTAATAACCTAGTATAAATTCATCTTAACTCTGGTTCTCCAAAGCTACCAGAGGGATCAAGTTCTCTTACTTGGGAGGGAAATTGACAACTTGCTTAAGTAATTTCAAAATAGGGTAAATATCAATAGAAGAATGAGCTCACTAACATTAATAATCATATAATCAAATAGTTTTACAAAAATTGATTTACTTGTATTTCTTTAAAACTAATAATGAATATCAAGAGTAGTTAATGAGTAAAATAATCCATATAAAATTTTAAAATCTAGATTTCGGGAATAAATTGGAATTTGAAAAACATTTTACCATTAAACGAAGATTTAAACATTTTTCGAAATGTTTTTGAGAAATGTCTTGTTTTTCTCAATAACTAAAAATGAACATTTACATGTTAAGCTTAAGCTTGACTTAGGAATGAGCAAGGATGTAAGTGGTTTAAGACACATGGTTTTAGTGACAGATGGTACAAAGCGCTCTTCGACTCAAATATAAAGAATTTTTATGTTAAAAATATTTATTTTTTTATAATTAACTTTTTTTTTCTTTTTTTTGGGTGTAAAAACCCTTAACAGAATGGAACTTAAAAGTTAAAACTACCAAAAACATACTTCCAGAGTAACCAATACACGTCTCGTCCAGACAATAATTATGATTATGGTGGTGTCCAAAGCAAAGCTGCATCATTTCATTTGGTGAGCTTTTGGGGGATTGTGTGAACAGGGGAAGATCCAAAATCCAATAGGCAAACTGGCAGTGGCAGTGGATTCACCTTTCTGCCCAGCAGTCAGTCCGTTGCTGTTTCTGCCGGCGTCGAGGAAGCCGGCCGCCGTTTTAAAGCTCACACCTTTCTGGGAAAAACAAAGCCTGCTGTTCTGTTCTGTTCTGTTCTCTGAGTCACGGCACTGTGGCTGTGCCTGTACAGTAAAACTGTATGCGACTTATATCCGCCAGTCTGTTGAGGGCACCCTCCAGTGGGGTCGCTTTAAGGGTTGCCTTGCTGCGTGGAAACGTAACAAGAGAACATGTCAATGTCATTTAGTAATAACATAACAATACGTAAGCGACTGTACCACTTTGTTTTTTGGGAAAAGAAACTGAGAGCTCAGAGCCTCGTGGTAGTGGGCCCGTTATGGTCGCACATCGTAACCAGCCTGTCTGTCAGTCACTCAGAGTGACAAGTGGGGAGGCGAATAGCTGTTTTCTCTCAACCTTTTTCGCTCACTGGACCCAGAGATCAGGGTTTCTCCAGTCTCTACGGGCTGTCCTCCCCGTCCACAGTAAAATGATGCCAGCGCCACTCCCCGCCGACAACTTTGCTTTCGTCTTTCTTTCTCTCTCCTCTGGCCCAACGGGCCCATGCGCCACTCATAAAGATGACCGAATCCATGACCATGCCTCCGCCCCTATAACATTCTGCCTATGCCCATGCATGTCCATCTATGCACCTCCATCATCCATCCATCCATCCCCTCAATGATGAGAAATAATGGCCTGCATCATATCTATACAATAAAAATATAAATGGATTTTTTTTCAACAGAAATTATTTTAACTATTTTTTAGAAGATGACAAAATTTATCATAATTGGGTTATTCAAGAAAAAAACCACCATGTTTACTTAGTTGGTGAATCCTAAACTTACACACCTACATAATTTGTGGCTGGATTATCCATTCATCAACTATGAGTTTTCCATGCATTACTACCAACTATCTTATGAGTTATCCATGTATTGCTACCAACTAGCTACCAGTTATTTTATATATATATATATATATATTTTTTAATTGTTTATTTCGAATTTTGAACTAGTGCAATATAATCAATATAGAGAGTACACTTGTGTGGGTAGATGAAAAAACATAGGCCATAGTCCACCCCAAATCTCAAATAAAAAGATCTATCCACCTAAATATATGCAGTAATTAATGTTGCAGGAGGTACACAATGCCCTCAAAATCCAATGGGAAGCAATGTAAGAGCCACATCATTAATTGCTATATGGATGGAGATCCAACTAGTAGCAATACATCGTGAATAACATTAATTGCTAGATGGTTGGGTGCATATTGCTTCCCTATATAAAGTCAAGTGAAGGGGTTGATTATGATCTGCATACTTCACTAAAATTTTAAATGTGAAGAATGGGATTCTATTTGAGAATCTGGTTTAAGTAGTTTTCGTTTGACTTCATAAGAATCAAAAGACATCATTTACATATACCATTTTTGTGAGTGAGAGCACTATAGCTACCAGAACATCACACAAACATAAGATATAACAAGTCAGTCTACTGCCATCCAGAACAAAGAAAAAGTCTGATCATAGCAGACTTTTCTCATCATCCCTGAATTATTAGGTCAGAATATGCTCAGTAAGATCGAAGATGATCGTCAAACAGACATTCCTGAGCAAGACTTGCTAGCTGAGAGGTCTCAAACATAACAGATAAAGATGATCAATCAAATGCTGAAAGTCAAAAGATGAAAAACATGAGACTTAGCAACACTAAAAAAGAACAAAATGGCCATGATTAATGACCATACCATCCAAATTTTCAGAGAAATTTCCATAACCCATATCCAATTTCAAGGCCTGTTTAGAGAGTCCATCTGCCAACGGAATATGTGCTTGAAAATCACCGGAGGGGCCAATTGAAGCATATTTCTTATTTCATCACACCAATGCATCAGAGAAGGAACATCAAACGCGGAAAGTCTGTTGAGCCAAGATATAATAACCATAGAGTCACCAAAAATCATATGTATGGGAAGACCCATCATTAAACTCACTCTAAGAACTGCCCAAAGAGCCAATAATTCCGCTCTAGTGTTCGTGCTGCAACCACATCCCATAGAGAAACTGTAGAAATGAGTATCATTTAGATAGATCACAAAACCTGAATCACCAATTTTCTCTGCAGCAGCCCCATCGAAAAATCCACAAGGAAAGGCCATCCAAGATTCTTCCCATTCTTCCCATGGGATTTTATTTGAGAATCTGGTTTAAGTTATTTTGGTTTGATTTGATTAATACAGAAAATTATAAATATGAGGATGAAAACATATGTGGGCCTTTTTGTTTATATGTGATATGTTGGGCTTTTTGTTGATATGTGATTGTTGATGGGTTGTTATTACATTGAGAGTAAATATTTTATACTTTTAAGTATAAAATATTAGGATGAAAAAGATTTTGTTATGTAATTTTTTTTAATATAGATTTATGTTAAAACTATTAAGTAACATGAATCAATTTTTTTGAGATGTACATGACATGGAATTAAAAGAGAAAAATTTAGGCTTCCAAAAATTTAATGTTTCTTAATTTGGAAGTTTTAGATTTAAGCTAGATTTGTAATAATGAATACTACATAATTTATTTAATCGTTCTAGTGCTGTGCTGCAGTTTAACATAGTTCTGTATGGGTGAATACTAATTTATTTGATCCTTCTAGTGCTGGAGTTTAACATAGTTCTGTATGGATGCATATTACATTTTTTTATATATAACTTAGGATAACAAAACAGTTTATTACAGTTTTGGCTGGTCTTTTTAGCTAGAATTTAATGATAAGTATAACACTACACATACTATGGTTATATGCTAATTTACATTGGTTGTGTGTTATTGGAAGTGATTTAAAAAAAATACTTTAATAAATGGACAAACCTTTTATAAGTGGAAACTCTACTCAGAATCTAGTATGAATATTTCAGAAGTTATAGTTTCACCTTATTTATGGAAACTTCTGTCATGGAATATTTTTAAAGGTTTTGGCTGATATGAAAAATGACCAAGCTAAAGGAATTTTTAATAAATGAGTGGATTAAGTTGAATTTTGTTTTCTATGATTTTTGGTGGACATTGTTTTTCAAAAATTTTAAACAGTTTTTCTAAGATATTGTAGATATACATTGCTAAAAATGCCAGGAATTTTGGAGAAAGCTGAATTCATTTTTACCACAAAAAAATATAATCTCAACCATAAAACTCCCAATTTTAATTAATCCAAAAAATACAAAATTTATAACCATTAGATTACCCCCCAAACAACCTACTCATTATAAAAAAAAATTGGAGTTTATTCATTTGGTGGAGAGATTCTATTTATTGTATGAACAGTACTCACCACCATTCTGTCGGACATTTTTGTATTTCTCTGGTTTGGATCTTGTCTTTTGGGTCTATTTATGGACAAGTTTATGTAGTTTCTGGATTATGATCATGTTTCTATAATTTATGTTCAAATATGTACATATATATTTTTATAATTTAAAGTATAGTTATTTTTCTTTTTAAAAAATATAAAAAATTTTAATAGATTTTGAAATATGAGAAAATTGATTAGAACTGTAAAACTTTTTTTCACATGGAAATATGCGCAGGCTATCCTCGCAGAAAGCCAGACCCCAGAGAACTCAGGTCTTACCAATTACTGTCTATCCTCACAGAAAGCCAGACCCCAGAGAACTCAGGTCTTACCAATTAATGTCTTACCAATTGAGCTGACTCTTAAAAGTTAAGAAACAGGAAAAAAAAATGTGAAACTTACAAAGTTGTGTTTCAAAGTTTATTAACATGAATGGTTATCAGCCAGCATTTAATTCAATATGCAAAAAGGCTGCTGGTCAGTGCAGTGGAGGGATTCAAAAGGTCTGAGAGTATGTGGCTGACATTTATTTCTGTTTCTGTTCTCTTCTTGGATTGAGTATTTCTGTTTCTGTTCTCTTCTTGGATTGAGTAATTTAACAAAGGAGCAGCTTCTAATTGGCAGCAGCAGAGACATCTTTAGACTTCCTTTCCTTTCCTTTCTCTGTGAGACAGACCACTTTAGTGGGTGGTCATCATCTTCAGTGCCACTCATGCCTGGAGAGTGGAGATCCCAGGGCCCGGAGAGGCCCAGTAGTACTACTTTCTTGTTTAAACTGTAAAGCCTCTGCAGCCCACGGTCACATGCCTACCTTTACCTTGTCATTCTGGTAAATGTGAAGAAATATTTGCAGACTGTAGGAGGATCCCATCCGGATTTCTAAACCTGGCAACGTACGACCTATGGTTCCTGTGTGCCGACCACTGCTCCCCGCATCTGATTTTTATAGTATCTGAGCATTTGATTTGTCTGAGAATATTCCAAGCAAGAAAAACCACTGGAATCCCTGTTCAACTTAACCCAACCGTTGTCATTTATGTCATTCTTGTGTCTAAGGAGTGTTGTTATTATTTATTAATAAATTATTCAGACAAGCCAGATTCCATCTGCTTCTCTCTCCCACAACATTCCTACAGTCATCCACGTCCATTATTATAGACTTTAATTATTAATACATATAAATCCACCCTCTAAAATAAATTTGATTTTCAGGTAGACTTTTGGATTAATTTTGTTAATTTGATCAAAAAAAATCTGCAATTTCTGTTGTTTGTTGAGCGATTTAAAGATTAGAAATGAAATCACATAACACAAAAACTCTTCAAAACCTCAATTTCTGTAAGATCTAGCAATATTTTTACATGTTTTAAAAATTCTGTAAAAATGTATAACCAAAACTGATAAAAAACCATCAAAAACAGAAAAAAAATCGTCCCCTGTTTAGACCCCAAAAGCTATCCATTGAGCTGCAGAGCATTTAATGCTGCTGCAACAAGCCGAGCAGCTTAAGATCTAAGGATCATCAAGCCTGCTGCAACAGCATTAAATGCTCTGCAGCTCAATGGATAGCTATGAACTATTTAGACAACTTGTTTATAATCTCTCAGTAACTTACAATCTTGCCTCCTCATCATGTGGAATTAAAGTTCATTAATTCAATATTATGACTATAAATAATAATAACCAAACTGAAAGTGCAGAGTTTGATGTCGACAATTCAGTCAAACTCAACTGGTACATTTTAAGTATAATTATGACTTTCAAGAAAACACACAAAGTTGGGAAAATGATTTTTGTAAACCAAACTATTTATTAAAATTAATTTGATTTTTTAAATATTAAAAAAAATATATAACTAAATGAAAATCGAACATATATAAAATCCAATTGCGCCTATCACATAATCATTTTAGCATGGTTTTTGGTTGCGTACGTCGTTTTTTGGTTGCCTATTAGATTTTTTTATTTTAAATTATTACGATCAGTAATAACATTTTTTGATATAAAATTAATATATTTTTGTTTGATGATAATGTTTTTGGATATAAATCTAGAGATAAGGTATATGGTTAAAACATTTTTTATATAAAATTATCAATTTGAAATTCTATTAGTATTAGCAAAAAAATATTTTTAAATATAAAATTAATATATTTTTTATAAAATTATTAATAATATATCAATTTTTTTTAGCTCATTCAGTTAAGGTGTGGATTTTGTTAAAAATGCTACCTTAGTTCAATCCCCTTAAAAATGAGGTTAAGAGGAGATACCCAAAAATTCCAGCCATGTGACCACAAACATTTCTTACATACAAAAATAATAACATTATTATATTTATGTCTATTTTTTTTTTTTTTGTGTAAATAAAATTGTATTACTGTACAGAAACCGAATTACATAGTTAACAGAGGCCTGAGGCCCGTCCCAAAACAGGACACCTTGAAACGGG
>LPNX010602327.1:853437-950662 GCA_001517045.1 Pseudotsuga menziesii | reverse complement strand
CTTGTTTTAAAGCCCTAACCTTATATATATTAATTTAACTTGTTATTTCTGCTATTTTAGTATTATTTAGGTGGTTGGAAACTCAGTTTCCAGTCAGTCAGTGAGCTCTATGCAAAAATAGCTCTGTCTCGAATACTTGTGGTATCAATTGATCCGCATCTGCGGTGAATGAAGTCGGTCTGAATTGGTCTATCCAATCTCTCGAGCCGAACGCATAGTTCCTTCGAGATTAACTTATTGCATACCTCTTTGACAAATATTATTCATATCTCTGTCATACTTTCATTCAGAATTTTTTTGTAAAAATTGTAAATTTTGTACTAATATTTTAACAGTAAATTTTTAGTGTTTTTATGTGATTTGCAGCGAAAATTACCTCGCTGGTTTTTGACAGGTTATTCATCTTTAAAGAAGAATTGCTGCCCCAAAAGACATAAAATCTCCTCAAGTTTCAACCGGCATAAAAGGGGTTCCATTCCTCAACTTTTTCTCCCAAACTTTTCTGTTATTGTAAACCCCAAAGAGAGTCTCTTGGAGTATTCTGCAAAGCTTATAAGCTTTTGTAATCTATAATAAATAGAGTAGGAAGTAGAGTAGGAAGTAGGGTAATGTTTGTTTAAGTTCTTTTCCTGCTTATGCAAAATTTATTTTCTGTCAAAGTAATCATACAACCCATCCAACCTGTGTATCCTCTATCCACTTGTCATCTCCCTTTAGGGAATTCAAGCTGGATATGAAAAACAGGGTAAGTGGGGGCTTAGGTAATTAGATTAACTTTCCTTTTTTTGTACTACAATCTACAATCAATCTCTTTACTTCCCAATTTTTTTTTGATTATTTTAAAATAAACCTTGCACATTAAACATCAAGATTAAAATAAATCTTTAAAATTTACCAACCAAGCTTCTCTATCTCCTGCTCCTCTACTCGGTTATCACCCTCCGGGGTACTCCGAGATACGACCAGGGGAAAAGGAAGTCGTAGTCTAATAGGCATCCATCTAGAGACTTTTGAATCGATTAAAAACAGTGACTCGGAAGCTGCAAGGGGTAGCAGGCTGGGGACAGTCTCTAGGCGCTTCGTCGTCCTCCTTGTGAGCACCGGGCCATTGGGGTTTGACCTGTGAGCTAGGGGTGGGCTTGCTCCCACCTGTTGAGCGCAACAGCATTCCATCTTCGGTTTGAGAAAAACTAGATCGGGGTAGTCACACCACCGGATCCAAAACTAACTTCAAGAAGAACAACTCTAATTAAAATTCATTAAAATTAACCAAGAAGCATTGCAAAACGCCCTACAAACACAGATTACTACTTTTACTACAATCATTTTCACTTCATTTTACTGCAAGTACTACAATACATTTATTTCAAGCACTCTTGTACTACAATACAACACTACAATTTTTGCTTCCAGCACTTTATTTCTCAGTACATTTATTTACTTTTGATTCTGCAAATGAGCATGTGGTGAATGTTGACTGCTTAAACCTTTTCATATTTAAATTCATTGCTGGTTTAGTAATCTGTATTCATAACGAATTTGGGCTAACTCGCAAATTGGTTTCATTTGTTTATCATATTGTTTTATTTCATTACTGTTCATAATCATATTTACACATTGTATCTTTTGACTCCATTTAATATAGGCACTGGTCTTATAATTTTGTAATCTCAATAAAAAGATCCCTTTAATTAATCTTCAATTAATTAATAAACCTGGAACATAGTCTTTCCATAGGGACTACCCCCCTTGGCTCTGTTGGGATCTTGCCTAAACGGAGGAGCTGTAGACTGTGGTGACAGTGGTCCCCAGCTCTCGCTTGCCCCCAAGGACACACATAGCAGGTTGTGACTTTCCTGCGTCTTAAAGTGTGAATTAGGCGGCAACAGGGCCCAATCCGGTGCTGCAACTGCTGGAGAAGGTGCGGAGGACATCACTCTCATCATCATGAGTCATCCCATTCCATTTCCTTGCCTCAATAGCCCAAATCGTATTCTTCAGTAGCCATTTAATCAATTTTGTCTGTCTCGGGAAACGTGAACCTGCCAAAACAGCCTCCTAGGGTGCCTACGTTGTCCAACTGAGCCCACCAAGCTCTCTGGGAGGGGGGTACTATGTTTTAATCAAGTGGCTGGACCCCCTATGCCCCATACAGCGCCCTAGGAGATCCAACAAAATCATCTCCCTACTCAAATCTGCCCTCTAGTGAAGCAAAACTACACCAAAAGGGTAAAATGAGCCTGATCATCTCTGTAAGTGCCCGGAATTGACAACAAGTTGTCTCACTGGACTTAGAGAATCCAAATCCATCTAAGGTATATACTCATACCCATTCCAGGTCTCTGCCTGGTCATCTACAATATCCAATATACAAAATAATCACCTGTAAATGACCAAATACCAATAATATAACTCAGGCTGTCATCCATTTGCTGCAAGTGTTAAAAGGCTAAGACATGCTCTAAAAATCATTTAAGTAACAATCATAGCAAATAGCAATCAGCTCACTGGCAGTACATCAACCAAATACATACATAGGGTTTTATTTATTATTATTCAGACCAAACTTTCAAGACTGTACTCCCTTCATAGTTGTAGTCAATTTGCTAGTGAAGGGTGAAGGCTAAAATTTACAAGGTTAGGACAAGGGATGACCACCAACTCAACACTGTGACACGTTGGATATGGAAAGGGAATACTCACTATAACCATATGCTGGACAAACAAACAAAGGGGATGGCATTGCCTCACAAATGGGTGAACTACTTCAGAGGTGCTTACTCACCTTGACAAAATGCTCACAATCAAACTCAATACAAGCAAGGCCAACAATCTTCAGATAGAACTTTTAGGAACCATTGCTTTTTTGGGCCTTTGATTTTCCATAGCCTTTGTCTATGTATTTTTTATACGGACTTTTATTATTTTAGGCTTTGCATTCCTGTATGTTGAAAAACACTACTTTTCATGAATGTTCAAGATATTTCATTTTTAAAACCAATTTCATTAGGCTAGCCTTTCATTCACGTATGTTGAAAAACACTACTTTTCATGAATGGGCTTTCTTCATAAGATATTCATTTCATTTCCAAATACATTGTATTGATGGCAGCACTACTTGTTTCAAGTAAGCAAACACAATCTAGGCAACCCAGAGCCGAGACACAAATTAATAGGGAGGCTTGCCCAACAAAAGCCCTAGCGGGGAAAGGTCCTCCATGCCACAAGTCAAGTAGTAAGTCGGGCTAAAACAAAACTGGGAAGTTAATTGATGAGTGGAGACAATGAATAATGAAACCAACACTAGCAAGCCAAAGTATGGTGGGAATGACTACCTCTATTCTCCTTAGGAAGGGTAAAACCAATGAGTATAGATCAAGAACTTCCAGACCTGAGTAGGGACATCAATACATAATATAAATACATCCAAGTCCACATATTTATGACCGCCAGATCATGATACTAAGTGCTAACACATGTCACAAAAATGAGTATAAGAGCAGTGATAACCACAACACAAATATAATATACACTGAGTCATAAGCATGAAAATAGTCCATCTTAACCAACATCTGTCCAATAAGAAAACACTGATGCAAAACTGGGCACTGCTATCTACTCTACACATGACTAAATGGCTACATTGGTCATCAAATCTAAGTGTCCTGACATTCTGTCCTAGCATGGGAGAGTACTATAGTCCACTGATGACATAATGATCCATCAAAACTGCTCATCTCAACATCTCATATGTAGGAGATCTGGCTGAAAAATATACTGAATCTGAAAAATAGAATATGGTAGCCCGGCTACTCTATATGTGATAACAGTTCTCATGGAAGGGTCTCAAGGGAGAAGTAATCCAGCACATGCGGGAATGTAGCATTTGTCAATAGAACAAGGTCGAGCACATCCATCCAGCAGGGTTACTTCAACCACTACCAATTCCAGAACAAAAGTGGGAAAGTATCTCCATGGACTTCATTACAAGGTTGCCCAAGGTCTAAGGGCGAGATTACTTATATGGTGTGGTAGATCGACTGACCAAATTTGCCCATTTCTTTGCTATCTCATTCGATTACTCTGCAGCCTAGGTAGCTGAGTTATTCTTCAGAGAGGTCTTCATATAACATGGGCTACCTAAGACCATTGTCAGTGATCGGGACAGTAAATTCATCAGTGCCTTCTGGCAGGACCTATTCAGATTGGTAGGGACAGAACTCGCTACAAGTACAAGCTATCACCCGCAAAGCGACGAATAGACAGAGATTGTCAACAAGTGAATTTAAGGGTATGTGCGCAATTATGTAGCAAGCCAACAGAGGACATGGATTAAGTGGCTACACTTAGGGGAATACTGCTACAATACCACCTACCATATGTCTATCTGAATGACACCTTTTAAAGCATTGTATTACTATGAGGCACTAAGCTTCGCAAATCTAGCTTTTGGAGATAGCAGAGCACCCAATGCCAAAGATTGGATACAGGACAGTCAGTATATCCTTATGGTCCTGAGGAAGAACTTACAGGTAGCACAAAATCAGCAAAAACTATACGCAGACAGACACCGAGTTGAGAGGAGCTTCGAGGTAGGAGATCTGGTATACTTATGGTTACAGCCATACATGCAATCTTCCCTCAAGAAAAAAGGAGCGGAAAAACTAAAACCTCGCTTCTACGGTCCTTACAAGGTAATTCAGAAGGTTGGAGAGGTGTCTTCTGAGCTAGAACTCCTGGAGGAAAGCAAGATTCACAATGTATTTCATGTGTCCAATCTCAAGAAAACATTAGGACAACACATTGCTCCATCCACTAAGTTACCTCCCTTAGATGATGAAGGGCTATTGGTACTGATTCTAGAGCAAATCTTACAGGTGCGAGAAAGGAAGCTCCGAAACAAGGTGATTCGGGAGTATCTGGTGAAATGGAAGGAATTACCTATGGAGGATGCCACATGGGAAGGAGAGTATGTATTGGAGCATCCTAGTTTGCAGTTGCTTGAGGAAAAGCAATTTCAAGCGGGGAGGACTATAATGTCCCCTCTAATTAAACATCCAAAAACACCGGCTAACCTACTTAATTCCCATAGGTTCGAGCGGGTACTTCATGAGAGGGAATTGACTGAGGGCATTTGATACTTAGAGCAGAACAAGACATTCATTCAGTGTCAAGTCATCAGTTGGATAAAAGAAGCCTTGTTCCTTTAGGTTTAAAAGTCAACATCAAAATAGAATTGCATGCATGCAAAAGTGAAGTGGAAACCCTAAAAGGGACATGCAAACCCTAAAAATACATGAGACTCTATTTAAGAGGGTTATGAGACCAAAAAAGATATCCATTATTATTGTTGATTAATTTTGGAGTTTCGAGCAGCAGAACAGCGTGCAGCCGCGGCAGTTGGGGTTTGAGACCGTGTCTTCAGCTAGCGAGGGTTCGACAGTGAGATATCTGCCCTAGTCTCTTATTGGGATAGATCATCCAAGTTTATCCACTGCATCCATCATATACTTCAGTATTCGAAGATTCAGCACATTCCGAAGGGTTATTAGCATATCCACGTTTTGCAGCCGGAAGTAGCGCGGAAACAACAGAAGGATTCGATGGGACCACAAAACCTAGTCTTTCCTCCGCATGTCAACTTCCTCTTTCTCAGCAGGCCTATCCTACGGCATACAGTGATTATCAGCCATCAGTTTGCTCACCTAGAGTAGCTATCAGCCAAACAGAGCAGTTGGGGGCGTGAGTAGCAGAACTGACGATCAATTCGCTAGGGCACTTAGAGGTAGCCAAACCTCCGCATGTGCCATTCCATCTCTCCGGCATCAGTAGACAGACAAGCTCAGAATGTTTCAGCTCGATCTGACCTCTCCTCCTACAAAAACGTCACCTTCAGTCTGGAGGGTGCTTACAGTACTGCGGGGCGGTAACACCGGAGGAAAGGAGCATTACTAGACCACCTATCCAGATTTTTATGCATGCAGCTATCTCTAGAGTCATTAGCAGCCGGAATATCAATGGTAAGTGTTAATTTCTCTCTGCAAAACCCTAACCCTAATTCAGCTACATTTTAGGGCATTTTTGCATGGCAAGTTTGTATGCACAGTTATTTCACAATTTTGTATGAGATTGAGTGTGTGAGTCAGCACTGTTACCAATTTTTTTGTACCATAGTTGGGTTACCTAGGGAGCTGCCGGTTGACAAACATGTTCAATGTTTGATTCCAGTGTATCAGTTGATCTGTCTTCCTGTCTAGCCAATATTGGCTAGCCAGTTTTTCATTTGAATAATTTTGACCATGGCCCCACGGAGTTTGTAATAAAATGTGCTAGTAGGGTATTTTGAGTGGTTCGGTCTCCTAAGACGTAGATCTCAACTAAGGTATTCCAGGGAGTTTTTTGCCCTTGACAATTATGCTTTGCCTATAGCCGAGTATAATTGACGAGGTTTTCTCCCGCTTCCTCCATAGCTGGAATGCCCGATTTTGAATTCTGGGCCTTGGGGGGTTATTAGAGCCCAACTAAGTGTTTATAAACCTACTAGGCATTGTTAGAATAGAGCATGGTCATGTCCTAAGTCAACAGGACCTTTAAAAAATTTCCAGACGGGTCAAAAAATTATTTTTTAAATTTTTTTATTTTTTAATTATTTCCCTAAGTTTTTTTATTAATTTTTCCATAAATTAATTGGAAAAATCCCGTTTGTAATAAGTTAATCATCCGGACTCCATTTTTAGTGATTGAAGGCTCTAACCTTAAGCCAAAAATCATTCTTGATTGACCAGCCAATCAGATCCAACTTTCAAATCATCAATCAGACACATAATGCTCATTTTCTCAAAAAAGTCATTTTTGAGGAAAAAAATGATTATTTACTAAAAAATTATTATTTTGGAGAAAAATAAAACTCTCCAAATTAATCCAAATTCAGCGAAATAAAAGGCTAAATGACATCTCAATAGGCATTTATGATGATTGGAGTTATCATAACTCAGCTTCAGTTAGCATTCAGTGAGCAATAAAGATATATTCAGTTAACGGATTTGTCATCTCCGGCTAAACTCCCGAATTGGATGAGATGGAGAGCTCTCATTGGTTTGATGATTTGATCGAGGTAAAGATTGAAGATTACACCGACAGTAGCCTCTCCAGACCTAGCAATGGCTCCTCCATACCTAAGTTAGGGCTTTACCTACCAGATCACGCCTCCTCATGCTCACGCCTTCTCTCTCCAACAGATGTGCCCTCACACCTGTGGGATGGATCTGGGCTTGGTTTTTGCTGCTGAGGGTTGGAATGGGGGCGCCTTGCCTAGGTGGAGGCCTCCCCTCATTCCCAACTCGTCTTCTTTAGGTCTGGTCTTTCAGTGGTGGCCAGTCCGGTTAGGTCTGGTTTTCTGGTTTTAGGGTTTTGGGTTCTTCATTCATTGTATAAATAGAGGCTCCTTTAGCTCTATTCGAAGGGATTTTTGTGTAGAAAGACTCTGTCCAAACTCTGTAATGCTTGTTGCTTTATGCAACCGTGGAATAAAATTTTAAGGCTTTGGAGGCTTACATGGTTTGTTAAATGTGGATGAATGCTTGGCGAATGAGGTGATAATGTTTCAAATTTCTTCTTTTCATGCTTATGTTGGATAATGATTCATGCTTTAGAAGGCTTCTATAAGCACGTAACATCGATTATTAGAAGTTTCAATTTAATCTTTTAAGATTTTGCTCTTAGGAATTGAAAATAACATTGATTATTCAGTTATATGATATGCTCTTTTACATTTTAATTGATAAAACATACATGATCTAATCCATCTTTTTGCAAGTGTTGAGTTGAATTTGTGCAGATCACCTCATCGAATCAAGTAGGAGTTTGAGCTCAGGTGCATCCTCTCCTCTTGAAGTCGAGACAACTTCCAGAATTTTCAAGCTTCTAGGAATCCAAGCATCATCAAAAAGCCACGGGTTTGAGTGTTTGTTTTCATTATTATTCATCCTTCAAAATTTATGAAATCTTTACATTCTTGGGTTAGGGCAAGGTTTGGGCTAAAGTGAACATTCATTCACCAAGCCTTATGCCCCTGTTGGCTGTCCTGTTTGCAATTTGCAGCCTTATTTGTCTTTTTATTGCAGCCACTTCTTCCCCTCTTTCGCTCTCCACTTTTGCCCTCTTTTTTACCTTTTGGACAGCCCTCTTTAGTCGTCTTTCTTCACCTATTGCAGCCCTCTTTTAGCCCTGATTTGCAGCCACCTTTTGGGCCTTATTTTCAGCCTTCTTCACCACTTTTTGCAGCCCTCTTCCTTCAGTTTGCAGCCCTCCTTTTGCCTTTGTTTTCCAGCCTTCTTTGACCTTCTTTCGTCCTCTCTTCACCCCTTTTTCACTTCTCTTTCCTTAGCTTTTTACTCCTCTTTTTCTTCTTCTGTTTTTTTGGTAAAGATTGAGCAGTTTGGTTTTTTTTTGGTTATTTAATTTGTAGATCTAGTTTCAATTTATGTTTATAAACTAACACCATAACAAGTTTGTGTTTAGAGCTCTTAGTTTCAGGCAGGTGAAGGAGAACCCAAAGGCTAAAAGTGTAGACACTGAGAGGGGGGGTGAATCAGTGTGAAGCCAATTTTTACAATTTTTCTTAACTTATCACACTTAACTACCAAATCATCATTTCATTATTCTACCAATCTCATGAAAACTTCATCATTCACATATCATAGCATTTAAATCATCAAGAACCATAACACAGAAGAACACCACACCATATAAATTTGTAATCTTTTTATATTAGTTTTGGTTCGGCTACAACCGTTAGGCAAAATCAGCACCTACTGATACATAGAGCACCTACTCTGCATCCAGGACCCTACCTAGTTTTCTTAGACCCTGCTAAGAAGGGTTTGAGGTATCCTAACCTCAAAAGCAAGACAAGCTTGCATTTACAATCAAAGCTTACTGTTACATCAACTCATCTGTTTCTTCAATCTGTTTTGCTGCTTGTCAATACTGTTGATCCTCTGCTCAACACTCTTATCAATTCTGCTGCAACACACTTCTCAATCTTTGCTGTTCATCAACACCTGCTCTTCAATACTGCTAAGTCATCAAAGTCTGCTCATCACTGCTCATCATCTCTGGTTAACCTGCTCATCAAAATCTAGTCAATCTGCTCATCACTATCTGGTTAATCTGCTTATCTCTGATGCTCAAGATGCCACATGTCAACATGTCTTCTGCTGAGAGTACATTCCATACTGCTGTAGATGTATTACTGTCATCAATTCTCTTCATTGCTGAGAACAAGTCAGTTCATGACTAGGACATCATCCTTACTCAATGTATGTGCATTCAAGGATCTGCTCTAACTCATGTAACTCTACTGATGCCAAAAACTGCTCATCAATTATGCTCAACTATCAAAACACAAGGATAGATATGTCTTTGACAAAACTTCATCAGTCATTAGCCCTCATAAATTCATCTTACCACAGCTCTGCCCCAAAACTCATCTATTTGTTAAGGTCATCAGTTCACCCAATCTCTATCCTCTGTCAATATGATTTCAGATCTCTGTCAATATACTTTTCAGACCTCTGTGAATTAGGGCAAGTTCTTTGCAAGCCTCTCTTAACCCACAGTGACTATGCAATATTCAGAATGACAGTATATGTATTATGAACAATAACATAGTTAGGTCTCCACAAAATCTTCTTTAGAAAACAAGATGCAAACCTCGGATCTATGACATCAAACCTGGAAGATACTGAAATAGTTTTGCCATTCACTTCACAACTCTTTTACCATTCTATCTCTCTCCATCTTTATTTCTGAATGTGTGTTTGCGGATGACCTCAAACACAGTCAAGACTTGGACTGTGTAGCATGCACCATTATCAAACTACTTGCAAAACTCTGGTCACCATGAAAACTGTCTCATGAATTCAGGACTGTTCATCTAGGGCAGCAAAGAATAAGGTTTCATCATCCTTCACTAAGGCCGCCACAATAATTTGAATAGCATTCATGCATGCCCAGAAATCAATATGAGATGGAATGCTGTAGATGTCATCATATGTGGATAGAAGTCACCAACAAAAGGGCTCGTTTTAGCCAACAGAGAACACCAACCATATTAAAAGAGAACTCAGGTATACAAGTGTCAATGGATGGACTCTTCAGGACTGTCGTATCTTGAAGTAAAATGAAAAAGAATACAGTCTGCTGCCATGAGTATTGTTGCTGCTATTACTGTCTAAATCTGGTGCTCTTGTCAATGCATTATCAGTGTAGAAGACCCTTGAACTGTGTATATAGTAGAAGACTGAAATACTGTAGATGACCAACCTTTCACTACTTCAGAATCAGATTGTTGATGACTTATTACTGTGTATTTTGTTGCAGACTTGAAGCTTACCTCACTCCATCAACGACCTCCCTTCCTTCATCCTCGGACTGTGTAGGTGACCTTCAGTCATCATAGTGTTTAGGGCTTCCTCTTGGTTCTGTGAAACCAAGGTCAGTCTGGGGACAAAGTTTACACTTGCAAACTCAGACTGTGTATTCAAGCTGGGTCTATTATCAAAATTTCACTCTACATCTGTTGTTGCCTTATTTGCAATTCGGGACTGGACTGTTGCACAAAGATTCAGGATAGTCTTTGCCAATGATACATTTGGCCTTCCTTTGAACTTCAATTGGTGTTGTCCAGGGTTCACATATTCTTTCGGCATATCTGACATTGTGACATTTCTTTTTTTTTTTGCTTTTAACACAGGAAGAAAATAACATACATATTCACCATCCGGATCATACTTTTTTCAAACGAAATCGGAGAATATATGCGATGGTACCAAAAAAAAAAAATGCTGAACAGGACAGCCACATCCAGTTGCTATTATTAATTGCCCAATCTGAATCAATCAGTAATCTGTCAAAGACATCTCGACCCTTCTCCCAGTGGACAAACTGAAAGCAAAAGCATGAACATTCCACGTCTTAAGCTTCAATGATTTTGACTCAAAAAGAAATTCGAACTGTGTATATTTCAGTTCTGCCTCAGTCACCCTACCTGAGCTCAGCCTGCTCCACAAAAAACAAGAAACCTTCAAACAGAAAAGCTGGAAACCCTAGATCAAGCATAAAACGTAGAGCTGTATACACACTAAAGGCTTCTTATAAATCAGGCCTGTTATAGAATGCCCTAGATAGGGCTCGGCCTGCCTGGTGAAGACCCTAGCAGGGTTAGGGCCACATAAAATTTAAAACCAAACAAGAAACTTCCATGAAAATTCAAAATTGTGTCAGTACTTGGTCTGCTCCACGAAATTTCCAGACAAACTGCCTCAGTTCAGCGAGTTACTCCACCGAAAATTTCCTCAGCCAAAAATCTCAGAGCTCCACCGAAATTTCACACATTCAAAAGAGAGCACGAGGGCTCTATTTATACAAATTTTCAACCATCTTTTGGGGGCCGACTTGAATTTAAATATATTTTTTTTAATGGGGCCGACAAAGCAAAAATTCAATATTCTATATTTTTTTATGCTGAGCCGACATGACCTCATTTTTATTTGAAGCCGACCTGACCTCATGCTGAGCCGACATGACCTCATTTTTTTTATTTGAAGCCGACATCTTCAAGGTCACTACAATGCTTCATCAAGGCATCTTCAAGGGTTTTATCCAACAATCCATTGATCTTATCAATACAAGGGCTTCCACCTCAAGCCAAGGGCATCCACCACATGCCAAAGACCATATAAGGTCATCACCATCATAATACATGCAAGGGTTCCACCTTTTCAACGAATGACACAAGGGGATCAAGTGCAAGCACTAGGACCAACCAACGCATCAAAGACTTCATCAAAGTGCCATCATGCCACCATATAAGTGGGCTCCATGACCTTTGCAAGGGCATCATATGTTGGCATCAATGACAATTTCATCAACAAAAAGCAAACAAAGAAGCAAGCAAGAGCAGAAAAACTAAAACATCTCCCTTTTCTTTCTTCCCTTTCTCACCATCTGCTCATTCAAGAAGAAGCTGAGCATAACAAAGCATTGAAAAAAATTAATAAAAAGCTATTGGGAGCAAGGCTCCCATCTTTTCTACTTCCCCTATTTGGGGGAAGTGTATCTTGTGTTTCTTTTTCATGTTTCTTAGCGTAATTTCAACTAAAAGTACTTAGACTTAGACTTCATTTTCACTAATTGCTAGATTAGACTTTATTAATTGCATTTTGGTATCTTTCTATATAATTGTCAATCTTAAAAGGAACCAAAATCTCTTGAATCTCACCATAAGGTAGATCAAGAGTGCTCTCTATCGGAGAGTTTGTTTAACTATCTTTACTTTACTTCCATGCATCATATTGTTTTCTAGTTTAACTAATCAATAAGTAAGACTCTTGAACTTGCAGTAACACAAGTCAAGAGCACTCTCTATCGGAGAGCATTTTCAGATTTGCACACCCCTGCATTAGGCATCTTAGATTAGCTAAGACTCTTGAACCACTATCATAAGACGAGGTCAAGAGCGCTCTCTGTCAAAGAGTTTAATTAACTAGTTTAATAAAATTTGCAACACACACCCCTTTAATTAATTAACTCCCTCCCATCCTTGTTGGAGTATGCTCTGACCGATCTCAGATAGGAATACCCAGAAACGGCACTGGATCTTTAAAACCTACAAGAGTAACCTAATAATACTTAACACCCCACAACCAACGCACCAGCGTTATCTCGATAAATACCCAGGTAGTGGGCAAATACCAAGTGTGGGCGCCGGGCAACCCAATCTGGACACTCGCTGATTAAATTCTCTGAACACCTAGCTTGTGATTCCAAACAGGTCCATCATGTCTTCGAACGGAGCCACTGAAAGTATTTCCGGTTAGGTTTCCTAGACACCTAAATCCAGAGCATATCAAATCCTTAAAACTTACCAAGAGCATTCGCACAATCTAATACTCACTAGTTGGATTCCTAGACTTATTGTTTATTTGCGCATTTCAGTATCATTGACTCCATAAGGCACTGGTCCTTGATTAAATTTGCATAATTATATTATTTGATCAATTGTCTATGGTTTATTATAATTGCTATCACTGAATGCTTAATTAAAGTCTGGAATTTAAAGTTATCTTTTAATCTCTTGTTGCAACGTGGATTGCTCTTTGATTTTGTATCACACTTATAACAAGTATAACACCTTCTAATCATAATAACTCCTAAAAAACACCCATACGCATCCGCAACCTTTAAAAACACTTTAACAACTTAAGAGCCATAGAAACTCTTTTGTAGGGACTACCCCCCTTGGCTTCGTTAGAAGTTAACCTAAACGAAGGAGCTAGGAGTAGGTGACAGTACCTAGCTCTGTGCTTGCCCCCAAGGTCACACCTCTCCCACTTTCCTAAGTGAGGAGACAGCTTTCATTAGATTTATGTTGCTGGTGTGCAATCCGCGGACAACAAGCACTA
Source organism: Pseudotsuga menziesii (assembly GCA_001517045.1). Lineage (NCBI taxonomy): Eukaryota > Viridiplantae > Streptophyta > Pinopsida > Pinales > Pinaceae > Pseudotsuga > Pseudotsuga menziesii. The sequence goes on along the minus strand of LPNX010602327.1, from coordinate 937,196 downwards.
CCATAGAACATAAGAGAATATCAATATTTGGGATATTACACACATCCACCATGATCTAGGATATAGAAAAATGTTTGGCACAATGATGGATTGCCAAAAGTAAATGTCTTCAATTGGAAAATGGTCGACGAGAAGCTCTTCACAGCAAAAAATCTGTTGAAACCATGGAATCCATGGCCCCTCAAGATGTGTCTTGAGCTCAAATGCCAAAGAGAACCACCGCCACCACTTCATAGAGTTACAATTCAGGTTTGTGAGACTGCCCTTGAAGAGATCAGAGAAAGAACTACACTTCCAAAGACATGGAGACGCGAGAGAGATGTTCACAAATTGGACAAAACTATATTGAGGCAATTTCACTAATAAAAACATTCTTAAATGGGCATGGCAAGGTATCTATGCCAGAAAGCCTAGCTTTCCAAGAATAAGATCATTTTTTAATCATAAATTATGACACCCAAATGTACTGCAACAAAGGTTATTGATATTATGAGTGAGACAATCATAAGCAGGTGCATATCAAAAGCCAATGTTGCTCTGTTGGAGCAGGAAGAACAGACCTGGATTAGCAAACTTCGAATACACTAGATCCCCTCTTCCTCTCGAATCATGCATAAACCAAACCAAGGATCAAACTGGCAACTTCACTTGCAAGAGGAGCAAAAGGTACGATGGAAGCTCTGTCTTAGGAAGCACACCCTCTTCTTTGATGGAGCCTCAAAGAGAAATCTAGGGGTGGCAAGTGTGGGGGGGATAGCAAGGGGTGCTCATTGACCCCAGAGGAACTCAAAAATTTTACTACGAATGGGGACTAGTAGGCCTAAACTCTAATCGAATTAGAAAAATCGTGGTCGTAGGGGACTCGGCCATAGTCATATATGATGTATAGTTGATTTAATTCTGCGATTTTCTTGATTAATATATTAACCTTCAAACTCCTACACAACAATTTATCATCCAAAACAACTAAGTACCTAAAGCCTTAGTGATATTAATAGGGTCTACCCCCCTTGGCTTCGTTAGGAGTTAAGCCTAAACGGAGGAGTCAAGATCAAGTGACAGTACTTGACTTAAGGCTTGCCCCCAAAGACGCACCAAGCATCTTGAATATTCCTGCTGCGTTAACCCTAGGTGCATAAGAGGCGGCAATAGTATGCAAAAGAATGTAAAGTAGACTAGTGCCAATGAAGAAAATGCCTGTGTATGAGAGTTGCTAGTGTAGTCTCGGTGAAAGTATCGAAGTGTGTTGGTAGGTAAATTTTAGATTTATTAAATGAGTGATTAACGGAGTGGATTGCTTTTGGGTTTGGCCCAATAACGCAAGCTCTCTTAAAATGAGCGCTAAAGCGGCTTTACCAAGTGTCCAACAAGGTGAGGCATAGCTTGCTTGGAGTAGCCCCCTGACTCTGTTGTTTTCCCCCTTTGCGACCTCTCGATTTCTCAAGAAACAGGCTTATGCGGATTTTCCTATTACTCTAGTCACTCGTATCCCTTTTTGGTACAACCAGCTGATCAGACAAGTTGCAGCAGTGCAGAGCATATGGACAAGGAGACTTCGTCAATTTTTATTATAATCCTGAATGTGATGTTTATTAACTAACTACTCACGACTGCGAGTCTCTTTCCCCCTTTCGAGATACTCAGGAAAGCACAGCCGGGTTAATTTGAATGTTTAGCCTAAAGAAATAACTAAAAGGAAAAGACAAAAAGAAACTTGTTTTCATATTAATCCTACCACGAATCTCTTTCCCCCTTACGTGATACTCAGGAAAGCGTGGGGTAAGTATTTATTTTCTTCCGAAATGAAAAGCAACTAAACCATCAAAGAGAAATTAAACTGAGCTAACTAAGCACAGCACATCGATCCCCGAATGGGGATTGTAGAAGGCTTAACACAGCCCTCCCAATCTCGTTTATTACAGTTGTTACAATCTTAAAATCACTCCTTTTGGGACACCCATGATCTTTTTAATTTAGATCAACGGATTTACAAGTTTTCTCCGAAAAAGTGAATGTAGAGAAGGGGGATGAAAGGAAGGTGTAAGTACAGAGTCTCTGGTTCGCTTGAAACTTCAAAATTTGAGCAACATACATCTCTACCTGTTCGAAAAAAGACAAAAAACAGCCAACGAATTTATTAGAAAATGCTCCCAAACCCTGTAAGAGTGTCTAGGAAAATTCTACAAAAAAACTTGGAAAAAATTCTAAGTTAAACTACTTTAAAGAAATGACAAAATAACTCAAAAGGACAAGTCCTTTGAGGATCTTGCCTCAGTTTTAGGGCAGCCAATAGAAAGCACTTTTTATCTTTTCAAATTTAACTTTTAAATACCAATATACGAAACGTTCATCCTAGCCTTTGGATCTAACAAGAAGGAAGCTAAGAAACGAAGAATCTCTATATTAGATCTAGCTTGCAAATGATACTTCTTTATAAAACAATTAGCATATATTTATGTTGCAAAGGAAATTAGATCTAATAATGATTTTAACTTTGAAATGATAGATCTAATTCAATTTGCAAGTTAAATTGGTAACCAAAGAAAAGGAGTTGTGAAGAGAAAGAGATGAGCAGCGTGGATCCTTGAGCAAAGAAAACTTCGAAGGTTTTGATGTGTGGGACACCGAGGGTTTGATCTTCCGAAAAAAATCTAAAAGAACAATAGCAAGCAAGCTCTTTGCTTCTTCAAATCAAGTGACCTGCAACTAGCAACATACTTGCACACAACCGATTAAATCTAGAAATGAAATAAGATAGAAACCAAGAGAATATGAACATAAGCAAATGAAACATATAAATCTTGAATCTCTAACGTATTACAAATAAAAGATTAACTAAATCAAACAAGTTTTAGTAATCCTTCCTACAAAATTGATACCAATCCTACAAGTAGGTTAGATCTTCATAAAGCAAGTGCACAAAGACTAAATGCGGATTACCTCATGAAATCGAGATAATACATCCACTCATTTGATAGCATCACATAACATGGACCTCCAAAGCCTCTTTTAACCTCAATAACAAAAAGATAGTACAACAATTACAATTCTCTAGCCTCTGCTCATAAAGCTCTGACTAGTTTGAAATGGGAGAGGTATGCTTTATTTATAGCATGAGTGGCCCAAGAGGGCGAAATCCTCAACATGAGTTAATTGACGATGAATTGGCAAAGTCTGGGAGTGAAGGCGAGTCCTTTGAGTTGATTTAGGATCTAGAAGGGAATGAATTGGATGAGAGGGCACCGCATCTCAATCAAGATATGCGCCTCTACCTACATGCCAATACAATTCTTCATTGGATGACACATTCCCATGATGTAAAGCTTGCAGAGAGGGCGCATCTTTAACTTGGTGGCGATTTGCTACATTCCCAAGATGCCTTCAATCACATGCTTTTGACTTTCCACCACACCAAATAATCTTTAAACAAAACACCAATCATTCCAAATGACTCGCCTTTAACTTGGTTTATCTTCCAACGTGTCTATTTATTTGCCACATAAACCAATTCACGAACCATCAAGGGAAGGCGCACTTGGTAACTCAGTGATTCACTAGCTTCTTAATCTTCATTAAAAGTGACGCTTCAACTAAGGCATGAGGTCGCCCACTATGGGAGACAAGATTGCCATGTCACCCAACAAATTTAAACATGTGCCTTTGACTTTTTTTTAAACTTTGTCCTTTTGTCAATTTGTCGCACCATTAACATTAAACTGACATTTTGATGCACCATTAGCGAAAAGTGGCTTTAGGTGACTTTTTAATCACCCGAAGCATATGAAATGTGGGTCTCGGGGTAAAGAGGACGCTTTGAGTGTGAAAAATGAGCATCCCCACGTTAAATTCCACCTCCAAATCGATTTTTTATGTGCTTTACACTATTTTTAATTAAACCATTAGAAATGGCCTAATTTTGCAAGAAAAAATATTTTCTCGAAAATTAAAACAAAAACTAGGAGGACCTAGCACATGTCCATATGACTCAATAACAATGTCTAGCACATCCATGTACATTGACACGTGAACTTTAATAACCTCCCAGGGTTTAACCAACAAGACGACCATTCCAGCTTTGGAGGAGCAGTGAAAAACTTGAAAATTATACATCATTTATTCAGCATTGCATAATTAACAAGGGAAAAAACACCTTGGAATAATCAGCTTGATAACCAAGTCCTAGGAGGCCAAGTTCTTTACAAAAACCCGTGCTAGTACATTTTTACAATTTCCCCTCAGGGTATGAAAATGAGGTAAAAAAATAAAAAAAACGCCTTGGAAGGCCTGAATGGACTTCTAAACTCTGAATTTGATCAAGTATTTGTTCATCTTTGGCGGCTCACTTGAAAGTCCAACTAGATGCAACCTAGTTGGTAACACATGGAAGACAAATAAAGATGGAGGACATGGCAAGGCAGTATTTTGTAAACTTTTAGAAGCAGATGCTTCTAGTTCTATTTAGTCAAGACTCAATACTTTGGATCATGTTTGGACTCATAACATATATGAGATAATTACTCATTCATGATATTTTGGACATCTATTGATATTATTCATTGTTTGGACATGGCTTTATTGAATATCAATGAAAAAAAAATTTAATTCAATATATGGGTATATCTTTATTTTTTGTATTCACCGAGTTTTTCTCAATTTATTGTTGATCCAATTAAAACACTTCACTCTTTTGACTTACTGATTTACTGCTGATTCTGATTCTCAGTAGCATTGATATATATAATATATATATATATATACACACACGAAAGAGAGAGAGATTTGATATGTACACATAATTTATAAAAAAGTCCTAGAGATTTGATATGTACACGTAATTTTAAAAAAAGTTATATACAGAAATAAAAAGAGAGATAATTTTTTTACATAACAGAAATACTTCAAACTTTAGATATGATATTTACATATAAATATTGTTACAATGCAAATATAAATATCTTAACAATAATAAACATTGTATTTTTACATATCCATATTTGCATAAGTTGTGAGTTCTAGGTTTTACAAAGCTGAGTGAGACTATAGCCAACCGAGGTCCTAAATCATCAAAAAATTTACATTTCAAAATATCTGATCCCTCTCAGTGCTTAATAGATCTGGGGTTAAAATGGATCTACGCTGGTTTATTATATAATTCTAACATTAGGGAGCAGTGAATAATAGCAGAAAGTGTATTTTATCTATATGCAATCTTTCACATGTATCATTCAACAATGACACAAATTTTCTAATAGAGAGCAGATTCTTACCTCTTTCAGTATTGTCAAGGGTGTCTCAGTTTTCATCTCTTTAACACGTAGACCTTCTCCCACCCAAGACTTGAAACCTCCTTGAATTTGATATGATCTCTGTGTGATGAGTAACTTCTCTTAAACAGTTTACTTCGACAATAGAGAAGCAAAACTAATGAACAACCTTGGATCCATGCCAGAGATGACATCTAGCTCTCAGTCATTCAAAACCAGAAAAATAAATTAAAATCCTAATATCTACAAGAATTCATATTGATAACATTCTCTAGACTGAGATACATATGACAACTGCCAGTAGTAATAAGCAAGTGCATATCCCTCACTGTCAATTGCGTATAGAGTCTATACCCTGATTCCGAGCTTCCTCAAAGCTCTAGCAACCTTTTTGGATTGAAGACCATTTGCATCCATAATGATCACCTTTGTATCACCCTATTACAGTTCATATATATCTGGAAATGAGTTTATTGAGCAATGTCTAAAGAGATTAAATATACTATACTGGAAACTCGACGATTGACATGTATAATATACCACACTCAGTCCATTCACAATCTCAGGCAAGCTCGCTGAAGAGAACATACATTGACAATTTTCAAGTTTTTGATGACAGCTGCGGTCAAGACATCATCAATTTCATTTGCATTCTTCAGTAACTTCTTTATAGAATCTTCTACCTGACAAAACAAGATAGCATATATGTTAACCAACCATCTTCAGAAATTATAAGAATTTATATCTGCACTTGACACAAATATAGCTAATCAAAGTGCATATTTACCTAATACTTTACATATTGACAGGAAACAAATATAATAGAAGGAGTTCTGTTGTCTTGATAACTTGGATTGTTTTGATGAAATCATGAAACTATTCAAGCAAGTATATTATATTATCAAAGCCTGGATAACTAGCCTAGATGATTACTCAATACCCTCTAAATTGCATCCATGAACAAAACATCTTGGGCTCATTTTTTAATCCTAAGAATGTTGCTACTGATCCTAGGCCTATGAGTTTTCTCTACTAGATAAGTCCGAAATTAATTCCTTTTATTTAATATTCAACCATCCTATGATATTGGTCATTAAATCTTTACATTACTGTTAAATACATTTCAATCATCTATGAACCTAAAACCCCTCATATTAAGTAAAATAGAAGCTAGCTATTAGGCAAGGTGAAGAATGGATTCAAGCCAGATTGGACAGGCTTAATTGACCCAAGGATGGAGTGGCTTTCACAGTGTTACAGTTTGATAGCACTTAAATGGAAAAGTCCCAATCCACTAGTGCTATCAACGGCAAATTCAGAAAGAAGCACCATTGTAACCACAGCGCTAATTTCTCACATTTAGGCCACCTCTCAAAGGCAAAGGGAGGCTTCCCTATAGTTTAGATTGGATTCGTTTTGAAAGAAAGCTAAGGGAAAGGTGATTAGCTTGACTAAGATGTCTAAAGTGAAAAGGTCCTCCATGCCATAAGTCAAGAAGTCAGTCGAGTTGAAAACTAAACTAGAAGGTAATGGATGGGTGGAGATAGTGAATGATGAAACCCACACTAGCAAGCCAAAATAATGGTGGGAATGACTACCTCTATTCTCCCTAAGGAGAGTAAAACCAATGAGTATAAATCAAGAACTTCCAAGTCTAAGTAGGGACATCAATACATAATACAAAATACATCCAAGTCCATATAATTATGACCGCCAGATCATGACACCAAATGTTAATACATGTCACAAAAATGAGTATAAGAGCAATGATAACCATAACACAATATAAAAAGCTGAGTCATAATCGTGCAATATAATCCATCTGAAACACCATCTGTCCAATGAGAAAGTACTGATATACATCTGGGCATCAATAACTGCTCTGTAATGACTAAATGGCTACATCGGTCCTCATATCTGAGTGTCCTGAGACTCAATCCTGACATGGGAGAGTACAATAGTCCACTAATACAATAATGATCCGTCAAAACTACTCATCTCAGCATCTCATATGTAAGAGATCTAGCTAAAAAATGTACTGTGTCTGAAAAATAGAATATGGTAGCCTGGCTACTATATATGTGATAACACCAACCATAGAAGAAGATCAAGAGACAAAACCTTTGGATGCAAAATGATTTCTCTCCAATGCTCAACAACAATGAGAATGAGAATTGAGCTCTCTTATATAGGAGAAAAGTTCAACTTCCTTTACAATAAAATAATAATAAATGTGTCAAAACCTTAGATCCATCATAAGGACTGTTATCCACTAAAGTTGCACTTAAGTGGATTTCCAGTGAGCCGACAAAGTTGTGAACAAGTCCCTTGTTCATCATCAGTTCTTAGAAGCTCAGAAGACCTTTCAGGGCCAATTTTGGCCCCTTTTTAAAAAAATTTGCATGTTGATACACTACGGGGATATTGTAATAAAGTTTGTTAGCATGATGACTTTTTGTAAAAAGACTTGGCTTTCCTAGAACCTAGACATTGAGTTGACTATTCCAAGGTGTTTTTTCCTTTGTTAATTATGCACTGCTAAACAAGCGATGTATAATTTTTGAGTTTTTCACCTGCTCCTCCAAAGCTAGAATGGTCACCTAGGTGCCCGAGCCTTAAGAACTTATTAAAGTCTAGGTGTCAATGTATAATACCATGCTAGGTATTATTTTGAGTCATTATGAACATGTACTAGGTCCCCCTTAGGTTTTTTTTAATTTTTGAGGATAAATTTATTTCCCGTTAAAATGGCTTAAAAATTTTTATAAGTTAAATGTAAAAGTTCAAAGTGTCGTAAAAATGTGGCTAGGGGAGGGGGGGGGGGGAATTAGCCATGGGGATGCTCGTTTTCAAACTCAAAGCATCCATTATACCCCAAAACACACTTGTCCTAAGTTTTAAGTGATTATTTATCACTGAAGTGAAATTCTCTTCGAAAAAGGCAAAAATTGAATAAAAAAATAGAAAAAGGGAAAATATGGAGATAAGATAATTTTATTTATGTCCACTAATGACCACAAAGTAGGTCAATGGGACTGTCGGTTACAATGATGTTCGTACATGCGGGAGGACCAAACGATCCCCCTTTAAAAGGAATACAATGGAAGAAGTAAAATAAAAGTAAAAGTGTACAAAGCGAGCTAGGCTGAAGTATGGGAGAGCTCTCGCCCCAGTCTCAACGCCATAACCCTACACAAGGGCGTAGAAGCTCAGGTAAGCAGGATCCCGAAGGCAAATTGACCGAGGAAGTCTAGTACTCCTGATATCCGAGGCTGAAAGAGGAAAACTAGGGGAAGTGCAAGTGTTTGTTGGCCCGAATAGAAGCTGGTGGGCGTGGGGCATTCTCTGGAGTGCTGTCGGTGAGGTCTGGAGAATCTTGTACACCTCTAGGAGGGAGGTTTGGTACAAAGTTGTTGCTGGGATCTCGTGGGTCGAGATCCACAAATCTTTACTGATCTGGAAACTAGATCGATATCTAAGTCGATAGATCTCTTGGTGCCCCTGGAAGGTGGCAGGACGTTGACGAATGTTATGATCCTCTGTGTGGTATCGAGTCTGGTGGGGGGCTGACGGACCTTCGCTCAAAACCTAGGAGCCTCCTGAATATAAAGTGCCAAACATATTTGATCGGTGTATCTGAAGAAGGCGGCTAAAGTTTGAGGCCCCGTAAACAAGCAGTGGAAGCGTCCTCCGATCTCGTAGTATATAAGGCATCTAAAGATAAAGTACGACTCAGTTTCCACTTCTTGTAGATGACACAGCTGGCAGATCATGTCCGATCTATCAATCTGGTGATCTGTTTCTACCCAAAGTCTATGGGATCCTACTCCTTGTTACCTAAGAGGGATCCGAAGAGCATGCATCCAATGGCAGAACGTGTATTGGGGTCGTACAATGAGCCCATCTCTAATCTCCAGGAATTGTTCAGCATAAAAGGCCATCTTTGGGTGCAACCCTCCCGGAGGGTTGACCCATGTAATCTGGAAAAACTGCTTGTAAATATCCTCCTTGATGATCTTATTTAACTTCTGTCGGGTAGGTAGAAGGTGGTCGAGGGCATCCAAAGAATACCAAAACGGAGGGAGACGATCTAACTGGGTCCCTATTGATGTAAGAAGGCTCAAAACACCTGTGAACCAACATTTGGCTCTACCTGAGTGGGTAGCACGGGAAATGGTCTCAGAAGAGCAATAGGTTAAATAAGGATACCTGTCAAATCCCTAAATCAGTGGGAACTTGTCCCAAACGTGTTCCAATTCAACTAAGGATCATATTGGAGCAATTTGGAGATCAAATCAAGCCGATTCTTGTTGATTGAATTGTCATTGATGCCAACATGGATTTGCAGTGGCCCCACAGGTAGTCATTGATGCAACCAAGTCCCACTTGCAGTGCACAGTTATGGATGATCCCAGTACCCTCACATCTAGTGCCTTGGAGCCCATACAAAGATGGGTTGTGCCTTGAAGCACCTTGTATCCAATTGACAAGGTCCCTGTACCCACAACGTTGGATCTTGGAGCCACCACCTTGTTGACAATGCTGAAGACATTGGTGATGATGTTGAAGACCCTGGAGATGGTGTTGAAGTCCTTGTAGACGTTGAAGAAGCCCGGGATGGATTGAAGAAACATTAATGACCCATTCTGTGATCATTCATATTTTTGTTGGGGTCATGGAACCCTTGTATGTGATTCTTGGTACCACTATGATAATGATGATCTTGTATTGTCTTTGGAACCCATGAACATGTCCTTGGTATGATGAAGAAGCCCATGAAGCCCCTTGGCATGTTAAAGAAGCCTTTGGAACACCAAATGGGCCAAATGACCCAATCTGTGGTCATTTGTGGTTTACATGGTCATTGATGGCTTGATGGAGTCTTGGAGATGGACCTAGCGCATAATGAAGGTTTGGCATCCATATACATAATGATATGATGGCACACATGTTTGCTTATGGTCCATAAGACCATTCAATGATGGGCTTGCTCAATATTAAATAATATCTTGAAAGAGTTCTTGAAACTCTTGCACATGGTGCCCTTAGGTCTTGATCCCACACACTTGGTTGCTTATGATCAAGGGTTGACTTGATGGTGATGGTGGTCTATGATGATGTGCCTATTTGAAGCTTCTTATACCTTGATAACATAGTTTTTGATGATGTGGAAATCTCTTGGAGAAATGGACATAAAGGCTAATAAAAGTTTAAAATTGGAGAAGACCTTAAATAGTGAAAATGTGAAGTTGGCCCAGAACTTTTTAATTGTCTTAAGTCGGCTACAATTAAAATTAAAATCCCATATACCTCAAATAGGTCAGCTCCAAATTAAAATATATATATTCTATCAGGTCGGCCCCAAAAGTTTTATGGTAAACGAGTATAAATAGACCTCACGCTCTCAATTGGTTGTGTAGAGTGTGATTCCACTGAGATTTTCAGGATATAACTGTCTGAGGCAGCAGCAGAAATAAAGTGACATGGTTTCATGATGAAGAAAATGTAGCTGCAGTTGATGATAAATTCTTTCTGAGTCTTTCTTTCTGATTTTTCTGGCAAAGAGAGCTGACTGAGGTAGACCCAGAAGCCAGTTAAGTACATGATCTAATCCAAACTACAGCAGGCTACAAATTGAAGTTTTAAGTTGAATCTTGTATGCCTCATAGGCATGGAAAAAAAAATCCAGACATCCGAGTTGAAGATTCTTGTGAAGACAATCTAATGAAAGTCAAATCCTGACCTTCGAGGTTGCATAGTACTTTAAAGTTACACAGTAACTTACACAGTGTGTCGAAGACTTATGTTAAAGGCATCCAATATTGAAAGGGTCAGAAGTTGAGATGATCAGGCAACCCTGTTGATATCATATACACAGTCCACGTATTGAAGCCAAGTTTGACTTATATGAGCTCGCTGGTACTATTGAGTGAGGTGGAGATAGTGTACTGAGGCATCCTCAGATCTGAGGATTACAACAGACAGAGATATTCTTTTGTGGGGTCTTCGACAGCAGATCAACACATCCTAGGTGTGGAATCTAAAAGTCATTATATGCACAGCCTATGAAAGATATATGCCTTCATATGGAAGTAGTACAGTGGTAAGAAGATGTTTGATGAATGTGATGCATAATGTATAATGACGTATATTCTATGTTGATGATGCATACTTGATACCTGCTCCATGTAAATTTGTTGACACTACTGTACTATGAAGATGATGCCTTATGAGTATGCCATAATATAATGATGTCATAATATAATGATGTACACCTTATGATGTTGATGTATGATTGATGAGGATGATCCATACACAGTGCATACTATGATGATATAAAGATGATGCACTCCTACACCCTATGATGAACACTCCATGATGTTGATGCATGACTGCCCTAGAAGATGACATATGCAGAACCTGATGACATGTTCAGACCTTGATGAAGATGATGATGATACTATGATGCATACTCCTTAATGATGATGATGATATGATGTTGATGCATACTCTATGACGGTACCTGTTATCACGAATCTTGTAATTGCCCCCCGTGAGATGATCCTATTCAGGACGACAGAGGAGAGGCAACCAAAGTCATGACCTATGATATCCAAGACTTCCGAAAGAACTCAGATGTCACACCAGTCAAGGATACCAGCACTTTGGACCAGTGAGAACACAAGCCCAGGGGGTGTCCCTATGACCAAGAAACCCTAAAGCAAGGAGAATGAATGAATAACCGAGGGAAACTTGGCGGCATCTCTTATGAGGATGGTTAATTAGAGTTTTAAACGAAAACTAAGAGATTCGGAGCATCCAGGTGAAAAGCCCCAATTTTTCCCTAGGGTTTATGCAGAAAAATTGGGATCTAGGGCAAAATGGTGAAATTAAGTAAAATTAGATACTCGGATGGATTGTTGGATGCAAGATTAGACGAATGGAATTGAAACCAACAATACCCAGTTTGCGGGTTTTGGAAATACCCACTTTCCCCAAGGGGGGCGTTTCTCCCTAGTAGTCAGCCAGTGCTTTGGATGGGCAAATGGAGTCCGATTAAGCCGTAAATTTAGATCTAGGGGTTTGACGTTAATTCCAAAGTGGGTTTTAAATTTTAGAGCTCGTAGCAAGCTAGAACTTATGGATCTACAAAATGAGGGTTTTAATATGGTAAAATTATGAGCAATGCATGTACAGAAAATAAAGGAAGAGAAAGTTACCTAAGAGACGTATCTGGAACTTGTAGATGGACTGAAAAATGATGAAGCATGCCACTTTCCCATCAAAGTGAACTTTCCCAAGTAAGATATTGTTGCAAAATACAGAAAAGAAAAAGGAATAAAAAAACATTACGAAGAAGATACTCCCTGAACCAAACACCCCAAAGCCGAGACGAAGGTGAGTTGCCCCACAAAAACGCCCTCTCTCTCCTAGCGCGCCTCCCTTTCCTGCAGATGAGATGGGTAAAGAAAAAAATGCAATATCTATCTCGAATGAAGCTCAGTATGGAAGAGTAGCAGTGTCAATCATCAGATCATCAAAACATCCACAAGATACACAGAAGAATAATCCCAAGCAAAAATCTCTTTATTAAAATTCCGGTGCCAAAGCTCATGAATTACAATGGGGGGGTCACCTCTCTTAAATAGTTTGAGAGAGACATAAACCCTAACTCACTTTATCATCCAACGGTTGAGATTAAAACATCATCAACGGTGGAGATCATCAATACAAAAGTCAATACATGGATCAAGTGACTAAGTCAAAGAGGGGGCGCACTTTACTCAAGGACGCTTCTCTAAAGTGAAATGTCACAACATAACATAAGATATGACATCATACAAAATAGGAGGAGGTCACTAGGGGCTTAATTCACCCTAGGCCCCTTTACAACTTCATAACATAAGATATAACAATGAAATACATCAATAGCCAATTAGAGGGGGCGCCCCTTGGGGGGCTTTCCTCATTAGCTGAGCCAAAATAAAATAATCTAGACATTTGCTAACTGAAAACTGCTGGAGGACCGTCCAAGATGCTAAGAAACATCATCTGCCAAAATTCCAAGCCATTTCCTTAACCCAGGAAGCCAAATCGACTTTTTTTAGTGATTTTCTAGTTCATTTTTTGCTAGTACAATCTCTGGAAACTGATAAATCCATCATAACTCTCTCCAGGATGCAAACTAGGGAAAATTGACTGCTCTGGATGATCTAGAGACATAGAAGAATGGAATAAGTATACCCCCTAGAACACTGCTCTGCTCTAGGAGAACCAATCATGCTACCATCTGGAGTAAAAAATGATCATCTGGCTAATAATTAAGTGATAATAATCATTTTTCTGGAGAACCAGGGCCAAACTCTCAAAACTGAAACTGCAGTATTGGTCCTAGGCATGTATGGAACAAATATAGACCATGTTATATTTTTGAGTCACTGCCTTGGGAAACATGGCTGACTTGGTCAACTCGGTTGACCAAATCAAAGTATCCAAAACCAAGGTGAGATAACATGCCAATATGATCCTGCAACCATCCACTGTAAGAAATGCTCCAATAATGTATATCAAAACCCAACTTGAATCAGTTATTCATAATCATGGTGACCAACAATAATAATAATAATAAAATATACCTTTGCTTCTAAAAAAATCTTAGAGTCCTCTGGAAATATGACTGTACATGTCATACTTACAAAGTGTAAAAGATGTGCTATAGATGGGTGAGGGTGGAAAACAAGGCTAAGGTAAGGGGAAATGACTCTTGATTGACTTTGACTCAGTGATCTATCCGAATGATAACCAATATACTCGACCAAGATGACATATGTATGACAAATAGCAATAGGGGATGGAGGTGTCTCACAGATGGGTAAAGTACTTGGGTATGCTTCCCTCAGACTCTAGCAAGTTTTCCTTTGCAACTTCATTGCAATATGGGTCAACCTTCAAAGTCAGGTGCCCTGGAAGCCTTTTGGGCTCCAGTACTGACAAAGACCCAGTCTTTCTAGACTAGTCTCACCCTGCGGCCCTATGGGGACCATTGAGCCAAACACTATACAAAGAGTGAGTGCTCATCCTTTGACCATTAACCTCTCAATATTTTTCACACTTTACATAAGACAGTAGCCAGCCTATAAGAGCAGGTGCCCTGGAAATCCTTCTGGGCTTCCAGTAAATGACTAAGACCTAGACCCGCTGCCAGCGAGCAATCCATAGCCCCGACAGGTTTGCCTCTCCCTGGTGCCCCTGTGGAGGGAAAATTGAGCCTTACATTATACAAGGAGTGAGTGCTCAACCTCTTGGCCACTGACTACCTTTTTCAATATTTTATACTTTTGCATCCTTTAGATATAGCTTTTATGCATTCCGATGCTTTTAGTGTTTAACAACACTATTATGGTGGAGCACTTGTTTTGAGGACTTAAGGAGAACAACCCTGTGAACCCAGCCACACTGGCCAAGACACATACTTCATAACCAGAGACACATAGCAACATTGAGTCTATCATACATAGGGGTCAAAATGGGGAAAGGATCTTCAATCTCACAAGTTTCCATCAATCTGAGTCATTGGATAAAAGCAAAAATGAATGAACTGAATGGACGGGCACAAGTGACACCGAACCAACTAGCACTAAGGTTTACACTTTGTTTGAGCATGGCATGGGCAACAGTCTTCACGTTGAATTCTTCGATAAATCATAACACAGGTTAGAGCAATACAGAACATATAAGCACAGGTCACCATAATCATCCTAACATGATAAGCATAGGTTTTTAAGATACATCATAGAGCAAAACTAAACCAAGGAAATATACCTGATCTCACCATGTATACATGTCCCCAAGTAATAAGCCCCTCTGTGGCTGCGTACCAACTCCTGATCTGCTGTTATGCTCTAATGAACTAGGTCATCACCAAAATCATCTCAATGGACTTCTGAATCTCAGTCTTGGCAAGGAAAATATCAAGAACAAGGATCTAAAGTGAAATGAAGCTGTAAAGATCCATGTTGATACCCCATGTAAAAGTAGCCCGAAATAGAAAAAGAGACAAGTCTGCATGCTACATCAATGGAAGCGTGGCTGAAAATGTATATTTGATAATAGTACCTTAATCATATATGCAAACCTCAGTAACATATGCAAACCTCAATGACATATACAATAGTATGACATGGTACCTTTAGAAGAAGACATGATTTGGCAAGCAGATAGTGATTGACCAGCAGTATTGAGCAGATGACCAACAGCATTGATGAACAAATTGACAAGCAGAGAGTGATTGACCAGCAGTATTGAGCAGAGATTGACCAGCGGTGTTGATGAGCAAAGGTTGATGAGCAGAAGTGGTTGAGCAGCAAATTGATGACAATCAGAGATTAGCATCAAGCTTGCAAGTAGAATCTTGGACTTGAGGATTGGACTCCTCAACCCTTTCTTAGTTGGAGCTAGGAAAACCAGCCAGGGTCTTGTTACAAGAGTTGGTGCTCTTTTCATCAGTTGGTGTTGATTATAATCGAAAGGACTGTAGTCTTCCATTACCATAAATAAAAATTAAAATTACATATATTATTGTGTCACACATAGATTAAGATTAAAATTACACATATTCATGAGAAATTAATGAGGACGAGGCTCACTAATATAGGAGAGGAGCTCAACTTCCTTTACAATAAAATAATAAGAGATCTACTAAAATATGATATCTATTCTAGGGATGAGTAAACAAGTTAAAAATATTCCTCTAACCCTAACAAACTCTAACAAGATCCATAAAAGTTGGTGGTCAAAACCACAAGTACAACATCCAAGATAAATAATGTCACGTCCC
Organism: Pseudotsuga menziesii; assembly: GCA_001517045.1. Taxonomy (NCBI): domain Eukaryota; kingdom Viridiplantae; phylum Streptophyta; class Pinopsida; order Pinales; family Pinaceae; genus Pseudotsuga; species Pseudotsuga menziesii. Next base: position 921,095 of record LPNX010602327.1, on the reverse strand, counting down.
CTCCCCTCATCTCAACGATGGAGAGGACGCGACGACACTGTTGCTGCTATCAAAAGGGAAATCTAGCCCCATAACATATAAGATGCATTGAAATTAACATAAAATTATACACAGATGCATAATACATGCAAATACACAACGGAAGCAAATATCATTCAACACATTCATCATGTTCATCATAACTCATAAAACAAATACATTGCAGAGTTAAATACAAAAAATACTTATCTTGAAAAGAAGTTGTCCCACAACCAGCTATGTCGCTGCAACGGTCCACCCAACCATAGGCCAGTGTGCTCATCAATCTCTCAGCACCACTGCCACCCCCGAGCTGGGCATGATCTCCACAAGGAACTATGGTACAGCAGGCTCACACATAGCCAAATACACATCAACACTCAGCCAAGCCAAACACAGTTGGGTTTATTAGGCTGCTAAGGCAGTAGAAAGGAGAATCGCTAAGCTAGTGAGCTCAACCACGAAACTATGGACACCTGCACAAGATCCTGCTTGGCCTCCTCAATTACTACACCACCCAACACAAGGAAGTATTCCTTTCACTTCTACACAATTCCCTCAGGCCATACCTTCCCTTCTAGTGCTCTTCAGGGTGTGCAACAAGGATTGCCAAGCCCTCTTGATTAGTCTATGAGGTTCCTCTCTTCACTAGATTTACCAAGTTAATTCTGGCCTCTACCACTCCTAACAATTCAGACCAAACAAGGATTTACAGAACCACAAAGCACAAGTGTTGGGTATGGACAAAAAAACGTCCTGGAAGCCAAAACGAAAAAGGAAACAAGGAGAAAACAACCCTCTGATTGCAATTCGATTTCAGAAACGTCTATGGCCTTCACGTGGGCAAAAACGGGCTCTTCAAACCCCCCCCCCCAATTCGTGGATCTATTCTCCCATTTATTGTGCAACACCAAAAACGAAATTCCCCGGCCGTGTAAAGGAGGAAACAATAGAAAAACGTCCAAGAGAGAGCCCAAGCCACTGAGCATTACCAAAACGACTTCCCAGCCATGGGGAAAAAGAAGGAAACTGCTGCAAACGTGAGGAAAATGCCCAGGAGCTCAAACTCGCATGAGGGAGAGGAGTGTTATCACATAGATAGTAGCCAAGCTACCATATTCTATTTTTTCAGACACAGTACTTTTTTCAGCCAGATCTCCTACATATGAGATGCTGAGATGCTGAGATGAGCAGTTTTGCCGAATCATTATTATATTTGTGGACTATTGTACTCTCCCATGTCAGGACTCAGTCTCAAGACACTCAGATTTGAGGACCGATGTAGCCATTTAGTCATTACAGAGCAGTTATTGATGCCCAGATGTATATCAATGCTTTCTCATTAGACAGATGATGTTTCAGATGGATTATATGCATGACTAGGACTCAGCTTTTTATATTGTGTTATGGTCATCATTGCTCTTGTACTCATCTTTGTGACATGTATTAACATGTGGTGTCATGATCTGGGGATCATAATTATATGGACTTGGATGTATTTGTATTTATGTATTGATGTCTTTACTCTGACTTTGAAGTTCCTGATCTATACTCATTGGTTTTACCCTCCCCAGGGAGAATAGAGGTAGTCATTCCCACCATTGTTTTGGCTTGCTAGTGTTGGCTTCATCATTCACTATCTCCACCCATCCATTACCTTCCAGTTTAGTTTTCAACCCGACTGACTTTTTGACTTATGGCATGGAGGACCTTTCCTCTCGCTAAAACCTTTGTTGGACAAGCTCCCCTATTTATATTGTGTCTCGGCTCTGAATTGTTGACAGAACTTGCCTTTGGTGAGTTGGATTGTATGCCTAAATCATTCTGGTCAGTTGTCCCGATGTTTGGCACTGTGTAGAACCCCCCCCCCTCCCCAGTCACTTGAGATGTTGTTGGCTAAAACTGAAAGCTCATGTAATACCTGTATTGGAAATGTTATATATGTGCCCATGGAAAATGAAAATGCTAAAACTATGTTTCTTAACATATGTGAAAAAGGGCAAGAGCAATGAAATGCTAAAATACCCCTTCAAGGGTATAAGAAAAGGTCCAATAAGCAATGGTTATATATACGCTGACCTTATAAATTTCAATATGTCCTAGATGAAAGCTACGATTAGCTGTGCTTTTAAGCACTGGTGAAGTCCCAAAGGGTCATATAGGCCAAAAAGGCCATGGAAATAAAATTGATGATCCTAATGAAAATAGATCAAGCTTGATGTAGTCATGATGCCTAAGTTGAATAAGCACTCTCTAAACAATCCAACCATTTGTGAGGCGCTGCCATTCCCTGTGTTGTTGTTTGTCCGGCATTGGTTATAGTGAGTATTCCCTTTCCATATCCAAAGTGTCATGATGTTAAGTAGGAAGTCATCCTTTGCCTTAGCCTTGTCAATTTCATCCTTCACCCTTCACTAGCAAATTGGCTACAACTATGAAGTGAGTATAGTCCTGAAAGTCTAGTCTGAGTAATAATAAATAAAGCCTTATATATGTATTGGTTGATGTACCGCCAGTGAAATGACTACTACTTGTTGTGATTGTTGCTTGAATGAGTTGAAGAGCATGTTTTAGCCTTTTAACACTTGCAGCAGATGGATGATAGTCTGAGTTATTATTGGTGTCTGACCATTTACAAATGGTTATATTGTTTATTGGATATGGTTGATGATCAGATAGAGACCTGTGAGGGGTATGAGTATACACCTTAAATGGATATGGACTCTCCGAGTCTAATGAGACAGTTTATTTCCAATTCCGGGCACTTGCAGATATGATCAAGCTCATTCTGCCTCTCTGATGCAGTTTTTCTTCACAGGTTGATATCTATGAGCAGGGAGATGTTTCAGTTGGATCTCCTAGGGCGTTGTATCGGCATAGGGGGTGCAGCCACTTGTTTGTACCATAGTACCCCCATCCCAGAGAGCCTGGTGGGCTCCGTTTGACAACGCAAGCAGCCTAGGAGGCTGTTTTGGCAGGTTCATGTTTCCGGAGGCAGATTAAAAAATGATTAAATGGCTATTGAAGAAATCGATTCGGGCTACTGAGGCAAGGAAATGACATGGGATGAGTCATAATGATGAGAGTGAAGTCCTCCACACCTTCTCCAGCAATTGCAGCACCTGATTGGGCCCACACCTATTTTTGGGCATTTTATATTATTTTCTGGAGTTTTTGGGAGGCTCACGATTTCCTCAAGGAGGCACAAAGTCAAAGAATTAAAATATTATATTATTTTATTGTGCCATGGGGACACCCAGAGGGAGTTAGTCAACACTCCTTAGACCCACCATGTGCTTCATTTATTTCTTGTTGAGTGGGGTACCATCTTTATGGGTGATTTAGTCCACTTTGGTACTTTATGGTTATATTGATCCATGTATTGTATGTTGAGCTCATCTCAACCATTGATTAGAACATTTTATCTTTTAATATTAGCCACTCGTTTTGAAAGTGGTTAGGATTCGGTTATGATTGTGGTTCTCTCATTTCTATTTAAAGGAGAGAGCTTCTCATTTGTAAGGGGTCTTTGGTGCTTGGATCTGAATAATAGAAAGATTCTTCCGTGAATATTTTCTGAATCTGCTTTGCATCTGATGTTCTCAAATGGTGATTGGATAGTCTTCTGCTTCCTAGCATTGTGGAAATTCATGTGAGATCTATATTTTTTCCGCTATCATTGTCTTGTCCACAGGAGGGCGTTTTGGCTGGAGCGTTTTTGCAGGGGGACCTCAACTTGTTCGGTTATCCTCGTCTTGGATCAGGGCGTTTTCATTAGTGTCATTGTGATCTATGATTACTTCCTTTTACTTTCCTATAGCATTTAGTTTCTTTATCTTGTCTTAGCAAATCTGATATTGTTGACGTTTGCTCATGCAGGGTAGGGGGCACATTGGTGGCTTGGGGCTTACATCCGTCATAGAAATCACTTGGATCTTCCAAAATTGATCGAGATAGCAAGGATCATCACTGTTAATAGTTCTACAAGCATTTCCAGGTACGATCCAATAGGTAACTCTCTTCTCTTTAACAGATCTGAATCCATTGTACCTGTTTTCCTTCCATTTTTCTGAAAATCCTCAAAATACTAAAAAAACCCTTAAAAAATACTAAATCCGGGAACCGTTCGATCGTTGGCCAAACCACTGTTGGGTTTCATAGATCAGGCCTCCCCATCACTGAATCTACTGCAACGCTGGTCAAATTCCTGCTGGTTTGACCTAGATCTGATTTTTAGCCTGAAAACTGCATAGCGCCCCCACTGAAAATTTGACCTACTAGGGTTTTGGCTTTTTCTGATTTCTGACTTCATAGACTGATAGATCGGGTCCCACACAGTCCAAATCACCCCCAACGCTGTCCAGATTCATGACAGTGTGACCTAGATCTGAGTTTTAGACTGAAAACCTGGACCTTTCTAGAGTTTACTGTTTCTAAAGTCTGATAGGCTAGGCTGATAGATCAGGTCCTGAGCACTCCAGAAAACCCCTAACACTGAGCTAGATTCAGCCTCCTTGCCCTAGATCTGAAGAAATCAGTTTTTCACCCTCTCATCCTCAATCATCAACTTTGATTTTTTTCAAGATCTGAGTTTTTCCAAATTTCTCTGAACCAAGTGTGTAGATCAGCCCCTCCTGGTCCCATTTCACCTTCAACGCTGAGCTGGTTGTCTGTTGGTGGCCTCAAATCTACAAATCTATCTTCTCCAACCCTAGCGCTAGCTTTCCTTGACTGAATTTCTGCCCCAAACTAAGCCATCCGGACCAAAACACTTATCAGGGTCTACCCTAGGTGGGTTCACCTCAACACTGGATGTATACTGACTCCATTGCCCAATGCACGAAAGGCACTGATCTCCCATCCCTAGCGCTAGCCCTGAATTGACCTTTTCCCCTTGAAATTGGTTGTTCCTTGATGACTCAGACAATCACACCTGTTCACCTTCTTTATTGAGTCTGTCAGCCAGGTACTAGATAGTCCCGACTATTTTCCTACCCATATTGCCTCGGTTACGCTTCCCAAGGCAGAGATCATCTTCTTTAGTTGCTAGTACCAAAACCCTAGATCTAACCATTTCCCCAACGGTCATCCAATTACTGCTTTGGATCAGCCAATACATTGCTGAGGTCCTGATCCATCTACTGAATCCTACTGTAGATCTAGAGTTTCTGAACACCTTATGTACCTCAAAGTGCATTCGATCTGTTCTGGTGTCTAGGTCTGATCTCTCCTGTCGGGAGCAAATCCGGGTCTCCCCCATTGTTGTCTTGGACTTAAATAACATAAAGCGAAGACCGCCTTGATTGACGTGACAACCATCCATTTGGAAGTCTAGGCAGTCCTGGTTCCACCTCCCTAGTTGCTTTCCCCTCTACCATCCATCCTAGATCCATCATACATAGGCAACTACAAGGTTGGTGATAACAAGGAGGACGTGAATGCATAATGGGATGGGAAGCATTTTTGGGCATTTACTTGCCCCATAAGTCAAAAAAACATTTTTCAAAAATGGGTGCCTTCCCAAATTCGAATTTGACTGCCATACTCTTCCCATCCCCATGCATTAACTAACTCAACCACTTCTGAAAGAAATAAATGATTGGCACAAAAGACAAAATGGGTAGTTGACAGCTTTATGGGTTTTCCCTTTGACATTTGGCTTTACCCTATTGGCTCAAGGGTTTCAATATTCCCCCCCTATTCCTTGTGAAATCATGCCCCCATCACTTTAATGTTGCATTGACATAGCTAGTTGTGGGTAGTTTTATTAATTGCATATTTACATGATGTCCAAAATTATAATGTGCCTAGCTAGCACGAAATACCATCGGTATCGATTTTAATTGCCGAAACATAAAACGCTAAATCGATAGTGAGGCTTTTTCCTTGAGCACCACACCATGATTAAATAACGCTATTTACATCATATACATTTTAATGCAAACGGGGCCAAAACGAGGGTGTTACACATAAAGCCCAAGAAGGAGGGAACCTCCATCAAATGAGGAAAGATAACAAGTAGATGTCCCAAACATAGAGTCCAAAGGCTCTCCAAAAGGTAGCACTCTAAGGAAAAGGCCTAAAATGGTGGAGTACTTCCTCAATAAGTTGAACGCTCTCCATGAAAAGGCTCCAAAAGGCACGCTTAGCAAAAATCCAGTGCAACTCTTTGAATGGCAACTCTGGAATTACTATCTTTCTCAATATTTGTCAAATTTTCTATTATAACCACTTTTCGAAAATCCCGAAGCCACCCCACATCTAATGGCAATGAGTTGGCACAATTTTGGGCACTTTGTCAAAAGATAACTGCTCTCGAAGCTAGGACACCTGTTCAAAAAATGTCCATCAAAATGGCCTAGTTGAGTGTGTAAACAACCCTCCAAAGTGTGGGCACTCATAAAGGAAGACCAACAAATGTGTTAGAACAATCCATCCATCAAGCATGTGTAAATATTTCAAAAATAGTGGAATGACATCATCAAGCCCTAGTCCTTGCCAAATCATCAATCCACGAATCAAGAAGACCAATAGATAAATAAAATAGGAGCATCCAACTCAAAATCAAGTGTCCACAATAGACAATCAACCCTGTGAGGAAGGGAATGGCCCCTTCTACAAGCCACTCGAATGTCACCACACATGCCACAAGAGAGAAGTAGGGAGGGCACTCAACCAAAAATGATACTCAAAAGTGCTATGATGCCATCTATGTGCCAAGAATCAAGAATGCTCCAAAAGAAAAACTTCCACATATTACCATGCCATCCAAGTGAACCAACCAAAAGTCTAGGAATAAGGGCAATCCAAGTAATATCAATCACAAGCCATCATGTCACTAAATCATGCCAAATAACCTAGGGATTTTGCATGGACAAGCCTCCAAATGACATGTTATTATGTAAACAAGGCAAGCACTCCCTACATGGTGACGGTACATGCCATATAAAACCCCAAACACTAGGGCACTCTTCAAGAAAGCAATCTATGTGCAACATCATCCATACAAGAGCACATCCATAACCAATAATAATGAGAATAAGCATCCCATAGCTATTGGCATCAAGAACCTAAGGCATCCCATAGCTACTAGCATCCAAAACCAAGAATGAGCATCCTATAGCTACTAGCATCAAGATCTTAAGGCATCATCACAAAGGCAAGTATCAATACTAGGCCACCCAAATCTCCATCAACATGTAACCCCATGCTGAAAATGTGATAAAAAACACATGTGGACACCCATGCAAAATGTGGGATAACAAAGACCTTGCTCTTGATTTGACGCCACTATAGTGATTGGTTGAATCCTTGTTCCATAGATCTATCCCTTACACATGTTTTAATGAGGTATATTGAGCCTTCAAAGGTGACGTCTTACCTTGAAGGACTATTGTTGGCATGTGTCCATCATCTTGAGCCTTTTAGAGGGGTGTCCCAGCTTTGGGAGCAGCTATCTTTTGACAGAGTGCCCGAAATAATGCCAGTGTAAAACCATTAGATGCAAAGTAGAAGTGGGATTTCTAAAAAGTGGTTATAATAGAAAAACCGATAAATATTGATGAAGTTGGCAATTTAATAACTATCTTCTAAAAAAACCACATCGCATTTTGACCACACACACCGCATAGAAGGTGTGTGTTTCACTTGGAGATCCACATGTGCCTTTGAGGAGCATAAGTTTAGGAGAAGGGTGCTTTGTATAACCACCTTATTATTTAATTCATTGTTAAATTTCACAATATGAGTCGGTTATGAACTAGCATTATTTTATTTATTTACTTAGAGAGAAAAGTGGATCTAGCAACTATAGGAGGAACGTTCGGTTTTTCCCTTTATGTCTCAAACTCCTTTTGTTTTGATTTACCTTGCCTTTGGTAGGTAGCCACATCACCAGCTTGCATTTTCCTTCTTATTCTTCTCGGGAGTATTTTCAAGGTAGACTTTGTTACAATTTTAACTAGCATGTGTGGTCAAAGCCCCAAGAACAGGTTAGCCCAACTGCAACCAAAAGGTGCTACCCGTCGTCACTTCAATAACTACCTCCCTGCAATTCCGGTTGGCTCTTCTCCAACTCAAGGGATGCTTCCCTAAGATAGGATCGCTAGGCTATGGCAAGGGAGGGCACAAGGTTATTTGAAGAGTTAGCACTAGCAAAACTTGAGGTCTTTGTAGTATAGTTTAACTTTAAATAAGTGATGGGAGGACATTGAAGACAAGTGCCAATCCCAGGGTATATGGAGTCTTGGGATGATTCTCCCTTAGGCCTTGTTCATATGTGCTTGATAAAACCCCCTGCAAATGACAAAGTTTCCATGCAAGCAATTGATTCATTCAATAATCCCTATCAAGGAAAGGTAGCATTCACATACACTTTCATATAATTGCAAAAATCATCAAAAAATCGACGATGTCCTGAAAAATCACGAGGTATTCAGGCCACCAATTTTTCGGGGCAAAAAAATTGCAAGTTTTAGGAAACATCGGACCACGCAATCTTTTGTAAACATCAGTAATGTTTTCAAAAAAATCACGACACGACAAGAAAAATCGCCTCTGGTTGTGATGCGGGCATAAAGGCGATTTTTTGGTCTTTTCTGGATGTCAATGATATTAAATGGTAATGTTAAATTCGTTGATTTTTTCAAAAAAATCATGACACACTAGGAAAAATCGTCATCTAGTTGAGTCGTGGGCATAAAGGAGATTTTTTTGTCTTTTCTGGATGTCAGTAATATTAAATGGTAATGTTGAATTCTTATTTACTTAAATTTTTAACATTACCATTAATTGTTTTAGGATGTTTGAGAGTGGTTCCAACCTCAATGGACTTCATACAAAAAAAGTAGATTTTTAGATCCCATTCAAAATTCAACTGACTTAATAGTTTTTAGGATTGCAACGTTTCCATTGGATTCTATCATGTATGAGAGTAACGAATTGGAATTTAATCAAGCACATCAAGCTCTCTATGTACCTTGATGTTGGTGGTGTTGATGCCTAATTGTTGAAGTTGATTAAACTTCTTTGTCATGACCTTAATAAAAATGTACCCTTCAATCAAACAAATTCACTTATTAAGCATCGGAATCTTTTTCTACCTTATTTTAACGCTTGGATTAGGAAGTTTCATCAAAATTGTAGGGTGTTGACTAAGGTCCTTGCAGGATCAACTTCGAGATTCTAGGTAGAGGCAAGGGTTAGAGCCTAGAGGAGGGGGGATGACCAATGTTCCAACCAGTGTTGAAACTTCTAAATTTCCGATCTTCGAATCTTTGATGTATTATTTTTTTATTTGGCATCCACTACATCATATATATCAGTGTTTTATCCATATTTATGTGCCAATATGTTTATCTAATGTTGTTGTTGCTTTATATCTTTAGAATTATGAAAAAATGAATATATTTTCTATTTTTTAATGCTTGTCGCGGTTTGCCGATTTTTTGCCGATGTTGCAGAGAAGTTGTATTCAGGACCCTTGTCAATGCCGATTTTTTCAACTATGCAAGTTTCACCTAGCTTATCGCATAAACAAACATATGCTACTTGCCAAATACCCCTCTTATGGATGCCTAATATCTCAAACAAGCAACATAAATTGTAATATGATAAACCATGGAGTTACACAACCCTTCTTAGGAACAAGCAAGTAAACATGACAATGATAGGAACTTACAAAATTACTCAATTAGACCTACCAAGTTGAAACCCAAGAGAATAAATTCATTCAACTTCAATATACTCCATGAAAAGATATAACAATGAGGCTCCAAAATGAGAGAGAGCTCACAATCCAACCATGGTCCATGACAAAAGAGTGAGAGAACAAGGCCTTATATAGATTTAAGCTCCTCAACCTCTTACAATAAAAAAATTATTATTCTCCCAGATCTAGCCTAGGGTGAGATAAAAAATGATAAAACTCTCACTATTTTCTAACAAACTTCCAACTAGATACAATAAAAAATTAGTCAAACCACAAGTACAAACTTCGAGATACAGAAGACCCCTCTGCCCCGAATACTCCTCAACGTCCTTAAAAACCCTTTCAAACTAAGCTATTAAAACCTCTTTAACCACTTCAAATGAAAAATGTTGCTCAAGGATTCAACCTCCTAATAACTCATGTATTAACATGGCCCAAGTCAACAGGGGTAATAAGGCCCAACGTCCACAAATTAACCTCAACAAAATTCTAAGTGGACCGTCCAATAGATATATGCCCATACTCATCGATCCAAGTAAAAGGTAAAATCCTCCATGTAGCAGGTACCAGCCACGAGTTAAGTGATGGTCATCGAGCCATCGTTATGACCCCAAGACTTCATAAGCAATGCATAGCACAACGACCCAGGTGCTCAACCACTAAACAATGATATAGAAGGAAGGAAGGAAGGAAATATTTTAAAGTCCGCGAGGCTAAGAATAGCCTATGGGACAGACCAACTCGGACGTTGTTTTCTACAATTCAATCCTTTGTCTGTTCAACCTGATGATGAGCGCCCCCAATTTTTCCACAGTCCCCTCGTTAAATAAATCATCCCAAGATTTATCCGCCAAGACATTTGCATACCTGTCCCTATTGCCCTTAAAGGCTTCACACTCTAAAATGAAGTGTTTTTTTCTATCTCCACCTTACCAACGGTGCAAAAAATACACACTCTTTCTGCCCAAGCTTCTTTTGGCCTTTTCCAGCACCCGGTCTCACAACGGAGTTGAAAACAAAATTCGTCCAAAAATTATTCACCCTGTGTATACCACGGCTCGGTGGGTTGATCCAGACACGGATTCCACAATGAATAGGTCCACGGATCTAGTTTCATTTGGAATGCATCCCTCGAATCATGGTCCAGCCTCAACTCACAGCCTTATACATTTAAGAATGTCCAACGCAAACAGCCAACCCATGATAAAATTTCATTTCTCGACCCACGACTGGCCAACATGACACAGCTCGCTCAACTGCCAACCAATCAAATGTGACAAATCTCCAATCGAGTAAACTCGACCAAGTAACGATCCGCCCACGATATTAGCGAGTGGACCTAGCCGCAGGTTTCAAAAGCTCTGTGACTTTCAAGCCATATTTCAACCAAGTGTTCCTTTATCCAGAAATGTTTACTGTCATCTTGACTCTAGCATTCATTATTTAAATTTGAGACCCTAAAACTGTAGCAAGTCACTGTTCAGGAAATGGCACTGCTCACAACATTTCCCCTTATGCTTGCTGTTCTGCTACAGGGATTTGAGAATAAGCATAAATACTCACCTATAATCTAGGATCTTTCTCTAGAGGTATGAGCAAGCGGAAACTGTCGAGGAAACCATTCCTTGCAAAGGAAAGGAGACACGCAAATCAGCAGATCCTCTATCTGAGATTCAGCATACGAAGAAAATAAGCTCATGACGTGTCTTTATGCAGATTTCTTCAAAAAGAAAACACCTTTCTTCATTTAATGTACTGAACTCTGGTTTATGCCCTCGGAGACTGGCCGCGATTTTGAACTAATTACTGACATTGTACAAGCTTGTCTCCAAGCATTTGATTGGGAGGGAGTTATGTTTGAGAACCCCTTTCAATTCATTTCACTCATGACAACACCTTGGTGGGCATCATGGTGCTATGCCTCTCAACAGCAAATAGAATTTGGTGTGAACTTGAAAGTAGACACGCAAATCAGCAGATCCTCTATCTGACATTCAGCATACGAAGAAAATAAGCTCGTGACGTGTCTTTCTGCAGATTTCTTCAAAAAGAAAACACCTTTCTTCATTTAAAGTGCTGAACTCTGGTTATGCCCTCGGAGACTGGCCGGAGACTGGCCGCAATTTTGAACTAATCACTGATATTGTACAAGCTTGTCTCCAAGCATTTGATTGGGAGGGAGTTATGTTTGAGAATCCCTTTCGATTCATTTCACTCATGACAACACCTTGGTGGGCATCATGGTGCTATGTCTCCCAACAGCAAATAGAATTTGGTGTGAACTTGAAGGTAGCCAGCCAAGGAGACCTTTCCATTGTTGAATTGTTTCACTGCAAAATTACACCTCCAATTTTGTCATCACTGAATGCCTGAATAAGGGCTGACATAAGTTCTGAATTTGCCATTTGTGTTCCGAGTCTTTCATTAACTGACAGATTCCAATGGATGTACATACTTTGCTCTTTTACCTCTGATGAAGAAGGTCGACAGTAAGAATAATTAATAATACTACAATCAAATTTCACGATCACATCAATAAACTGTTTTCCTCAATTTGAATGTTGCCCAAGAAATCTGAAATGAGGGAATCCTCAATCCATTGAACCGATATATTGTTCCACAATGATGCACAGACTGCTGATTTAAACTCAAACTGCAACCTCAATCCCTGGCACTTTCTTCCACTCCAGAAGACTGTTTCAGGACTGAAATTTGCTTCATGGCATGCATGGATGATCTATTTGCACCTTTGGCTATTCAAGCAGACAGTGTTCACTCCGTAACATGTTGTAATGATGGGTTGTATAATTGTCTTTCCCACAAAAATGAAATCTGATCCAAAACAGTGGACTGCTACCTCTCCAGACACTGCTGTCTGGTATAAAGCTTGAAGCTGCCAGTTAACGCTATCATCAACACTTCATTGCTCCATCTAACACTGGAATAAAACAGTTCAGATTTGATTGGAGGAACGGTTGCACAAAACCAGGATCAAAAATCAGTCCACACTGCTACAGGAAGTGCTTTTCAGTTCATCTGAATTGAGTTGTAGCTATGACAGAACAAATCTGCTGTTTTATCCATAAATCTGTCTCTTCAACCTCAGGCAAGCATCCATCAATACGCACAGAACTCAAAGGGGATGGGTTTTGCTGCTTTGTTGCCCAGAATTGTGAATAGGAAACTGCTCTCTGCTGTTTGAGGCTCAAAACAGTTCTAAGTCAGCCCAGAATTCCTCTAAAAATTATGTGGACCCCCCTATACAAATAGGGGTTAACAGACTCTCAGCTACTTCTCTAGGATCAATGCTCCTATCTTTGATTTGTTGCATTTGAGACTTGGAAACATTGTAGGTTGTACCCATAACAGCATTTATACTATCAAAAGGTTCACCTACAAAGTTTAAGGAGTTATCTTTATTCTTGACTAGACACAATACTACTACTTCCTCCCAAGTTTTGGCTAATAATTGGTTAATAATTTCTTGAGTTCTAGGACATAATATTGGGTCATGATCTTCTTGACGAGTAATACACGAATAAGAATTTCTTTCCACACCCTTCTAAGCAGAACCAAACCTAATAACAATATTTAAAATTCATTGTGAGTAAAATCCTGTCACTTTCTTATGGAGTGTTCCACCATGTCAAAGTTTCCCCTTTAAGAGTAAACGCTACTCATGGTATAAGGCCTCAACAGCTTGAGGCTAATTGCATTAAGTAGTTAGTTTCAATATATAAAGTGTATATATATTATAGACAAATTGCTAAATTTTTCAAAACTGGACATGCAAAGAACAAGTACAGGGTGTGCCATACGCCACCCCCTATTCTTGTATTGTATGTTGTAGTCCAATAAATCATATCTTTTACAAGAAAAGATAAATATGACCATGTTCAACCAAGAATTACGGTTTATATTTAGATGTTCCTCTGGAATTTGCATTTTGATTTTTTAATATAGATATCTTGAAAGACATGGATGACTACTTTTTGGAAAATAGATAATCAAGTTCAAACAATATCCATTAAGTAGTTGTTAGTTTCTTATGGTTGTAAGACTCTTATCCAATAATTTGTATGTTGAATTTGTTCACAAGGATTTTGAAGTCTTGAACTAAGGATTTGTGGATTGTCTTTTTAATTTCTAGTACCTGCACAAAAGAAATTGTAGAAACACAATACTACAATAGTTTACCAGCTAAGGACTGATTTCTGTGTAAAATGTAATTCATTATAGTTTTCTAGAATCTATAGTTCAGTAAGAGCTGTCTATGACACCTCCAATAAGGTAATTTTAATGAGAGATTTAACAACAGACCTCCTGTAATTCCAGTCCTGCAAATTTGAATCTTGCTCCCCTCCGTAGATCTGGTATACCGTCACTTTCTTTCAAAACCTTCAAGAATAATATGATGTCAATAAATATAAAAATACAAGACAAAATTGATGAAACTTGCACTATGTAGAATTGTAAACTAGGAAACCTTATGGCCTACTATCTACATTCAGATAGAACATGTTCCATTCAGTTTAACCAGTTGTACTTTCAGAAATTGGTGAGATTTATACTTATACACAATGCCAATGGGAGGACCTCAGGATGCAAGCTTTAAACGCCTTCTCAATCTAGGATTCTAGACTTGTGTGTATACTACGGACTAGTAAAGTCAAACTAAACGCAAGCCAAATTTTGAGAAAAAGTCTGACACGCTCAATAGCATTACCTGTTTAAGAATAATGATATTACCTTTCTCAGTAAATTTTCAATTACATGTATCTGAAAGGAAATCCCCCCATTCCCTGTTTAAGGAGACAAAACTCTTAGTTCATAATCATTCCAGCACAATTTTGATATTAGAGTAACAGTCTTTGTTTCTAAACCTGTGCTGCCAGGGAAGTGGTCCCCAGGCTCAGGAGACATGTCTCTTCTTCTCCTCGTCCCGGAGAAGTGTCCATGTTCGAAAACATGTCTCTCCATTTTGGGGGAAGCATCCCATGTAATGGATGCATGAAAGCGCCCCTGACTAAACACAAGGGATGTTCCTTCAAAACAATCTAAAATGGTGACTTGTATGGTCTAATCCCATGTCTAGTATTCTCATTGTCAAGGTCCAATCCATGTCCTCCATGTTCAACAATCTAATTTAAGGTCTGATTTTATTTTCCATGGCACATGCTATGTGGTCTACTACACGAATTTGTCCAGGAAGTCATCCTAAGAATCTGACCTACATATTTCATGCCCAACTAGCTGGTCTGTCAATATTTTATGTCAAGTACCAGTAGCCATACAAAGGTCAGATTTATGTTTTTTACTTGTTACAAAAATGCAACCTGTCTGTCTAGTGCCAAAATATAGACTCACAACTGCTAGCTTTTCTCAATATTCATCTAGTGCCAAAACAGACTATACACATACTAACTTTCCTCAAGTTTTATATTTCCCATAACTGTGTAGTATGTACCCTTCCCTGAGATTCACCAGAGTCATATAAATTGCAATGTTGTTGTTCAATGGTAAAAAGTTTGGTTTTACAGCTCAGATCACAGGTTTTTATCTTTTAAGTTTTCACTGTTTTACATCGATTTTATTTCTGTTTTTTTTCAAATACATCACCTATTTACATAAAAATATTTACAAACAGCAAATCAAATGGTGGAAAGGTGATGGAACTTATATCCTCTCCCATCAGCCTACTATAGCAGCAATAAACTCTGAATAGGCTACTGCATCTAATGCTTGAGCATCTTTTATCAATAAGGCACCATTGGCCAACAACTGGTGATGTATCTTGTCACCGCCCTAAAAATGCCAGAACCATTAACAGTTTCATGAGCTTTCCTCTCTCACCAAGCACAGCAGATATTTGGAGTTCAGTAGTGATTACAAGTTGCAGGAGTTTTGGAAGCCATGCACCTTGTTCTATGTCAACTATGCACCATTCAACATCCAAAGTCAAGACCAAATGTTGAAGCCAAGGCCCAAGCCTCATGGAAGAAGGAAGCAATCTCTAGAAGATGAATGCCCTACTTCAAGGGGTAGCTATAGCATGACATATGGAAAAACAAAACTCAAAAGAGAAAAACACCCTACATTGGAGAAAGCTCAAAGCAAGGTACACATGGCAAAGAAAAAAGCTAATGGAGGAACACTGCTTGGAATGGTGCCAAGTGCTATCACCTAAGTTGCACTTAGGGGATTTCCAGTGAGCCGCCAGAGTATTGAACAAGTCAATTGTTCATTGTCAGTGCTCAGAAGTTCCGTGGTTATATGAGGACCAGTTGTGGTCCCTTTTTTTTTAATAAAATGCATGTTCATACCCTTTAGGGGAATTGTAATAAATGCTCTAACACGGCAAACGTTTTATAAAGGAATTGGCTATCAATCCGATTATTCCAAGGTGCTTTTTCCCTTGTCAATTATGCAATGTTGAGTAAGCGATGTATAATTTTCGAGTTTTTCACCACTGCTCCAAAGCTGGAATTCTCGTCTTGGTGGTTAGGCCTTAGGAAGTTATTAAAGCTCATGTGTCAATGTATATAAGTGTGTTAGGCATCGGTATTGAGTCGCATGGACATGTGTTAGGTCCCCCTAGAGTTTCTTCCGATTCCGAGAAAAATAAATTTTTTCCGTTATTTAAGCCACTTTTTAATGGTTTAATTGAAAAAATTCAAAATGTAAAAAACGTGTGATACAGAATCCGTTTTTGGCGTGGATGGGCTTGTTTTCAAGCTTAGAGCACCACCTTTACTCCGGAACCCACTTTTCTTGTGCTCTGGGTGACGGTATAGTCCCCTATGGCATTATTTCGCAAAAAAAGCTACAAAACATCAAAAAAATGCTAAATTATGAGAAATTGCACCAAAGTCAAATCTTTTAGAAAAGTCAAAAAATAATTTTTTAAAGGGTTAAGTGACATGGCATGTGGGCCATATGGGTTAGCGCCCCTTCTCCAACTTAAATGCTTTCAAACGTTGGTTAAAGTGAGGCTACGAATTGTTTTGAGTAAGTAGTGACGTCAACTACTAAAGACTCACGCTAAAGTCCATGTGAAGGTTGCACTAGAGAGTAGAGGTGGATCCCTTGTCTTAATGCTTTATTTGGCACATTTGGTGCATTACAGGTGACTGATTTTTTCACTTTTAATCCCAGGACAAGGAGAAGTGCTGCCGGAAAATTAAGGATCTAAGTTGTTCAAAGACCTCCCAGAGCACCACTCTTGATCTTGTCTTACTCATAAAACCTGTAAGCCTTTGGATCCAGATCTGTAAGGACCATTAGCATCCACCTAAAGCATTGTAAAGATTAATAAAGTTTTTAGTAGGCTCATCAGATCCCACTCCTCATCCCCCCTGTAGGATTTTGCGTCGGTGCACTTTTTCATGGTTTTGCTTTTGTTAGTGTAGTTTTGCTTTATAGATCAGTATACTTTGCTATTTCAAGTTTCAAATTCATTGCAAAGCAATACAAATACTAACCCCACGACTCCCCGATTACCCGGGAGGGGAAAGAGATGCGTGGTAGGATTAATTAGAAAACCTTGTGTTTGTATTGTTTTTATTTATTTTCAGTAATTTACTCCCATTGCTCTCCCAATTAGGGTTTATAACCTGAAAGAGACTCTTGGGGATTTAATAAACAACAAACACTGTTCAAAAATATTTAAAATTAACAAGGGCTTCATTGTGTATGCTCTGCACCACTGCGGTTTGACCGACCAATTGGATGAATCAAAAGCAACGTAGGTGACTAGTTTATTAGTTTCACTTTCAATTAATCTCCCAACAACGAAAATCCACCGTTGTGTTTTTCTTCGTGTGGGCAAAACGTAAAGAGGAAGCAGGAATAACTGAAAAGTGAATGAGAAGCCCCGTCAAGCTACATCCTTGTTGGTGTAGTGATGGGCATCCCCCTGTGACTCCATTCAACCCACATTTTCTCATGTGCTACCACACTTAGTGAGTTTGGACATATTCTTTGTACCTTCGTGGTATATTGGGAATCCCCCTCCCTCATAATCCATTCATTAATTCATAAACTTAAAATCGACCAAGAACAATTACAATACATTCAACACTCCATTTTAGACTCCATTTTCAGCCCTGGTCTACATCATACAATCATTTTGCTTAAAGTGAATCTTATGTGGATGGACTAATTTATATTTCATGTTGTTGTCTTAATCACTATTGCATTTTCTTGTGTCACTTTCATAAAAAATTCCTAAACAATTTACTCAATCATAAACTACCGTCTAAAGCTTAATCGGTCTTAGTAACTATTAGGGTCTACCCCCTTGGCTTCGTTAGGAGTTTACCTAAACGGAGGAGTCAAGATCAAGTGACAGTACTTGACTCAAGACTTGCCCCCAAGGACGCACTTAGTGGCTTGAACATTTCTGCCACGACAACCTAACCCCCCCAGGTGCGTGAAAGGAGGAAACAGGTAGCACCCCCCGGGGGTTTGTAATTTCTATTTAAGCGAAACCTTCTTCCTCATTCAAGATGGATGCAAGGAACCTCTGCTTGTTGTAATGTTGATGTTATTTTGATTAATAAATTTGAAGAGTTTGGAGGTCTACCTTGTGCCATTTGATGAATGCTTGTGTTATGAGGTGATATTGTAAAGCTTTGACTTCCTTTGTTGATATTGTTGATGGATCTAGCTTAGAGGGTTATTCTAAAACACATAGAGTAAGCATTTACAGTTGTTAATTTGTTTACTTGTACTTTGCTTTTAAGATATAGGAGAGTAGACAACTATACTCAGTTGTATTGAAGCTCTTTTTTGTTTCTTGTTTTCAAACACACTAGATCTAATCATTTTTGTGCAAGGGTGTTCTCATAGTTTTGCAAATCACAAATTCGAAGGAGAATTGGAACTCAGCTGTCTCTTCTCTTCTCTTCAGCATTTTTACAAGACTAATTCTATTGTTGCAAGGTTTTGAAAGCCATCATAGAAAGATCAAGCAAGGCTTGAAGTGCTCTGTCCATCTCTTCAAACCCCAATTCTCCTTTCCTTCCGGTTACTTTGTTTTGAATGTGCAAATTAAGTAGATCTAGTTCTTTAAGGCCTGTTCATTCAAATCTACTTGTTTTAGCATGTTAGAATAGCTAGATCTAGAAACAGGTTCAAAACTCCATTATTTAACTAGATCTAGGCTTGTTGTTTTGGTGTCTACACTTGTAAATGTTTCCAAATTTTTTCTAAGTACCAAAACTTAAATTTTTTTATTTGTTTTTTGTGCATACAACCATCGTCTAATCATATTAGCTTGCTGGTTTTTAGCAGGTCGGAAGAAAAAGACAAGGAGGTGTTGCCAAAAAATCAAGCGTTGGGCCATCTGGAGCACCCACGATCCATCTACCATCCCCTTCCTTCATTCATTTGCTTCCCTAAGCAAGTTTGTAAGCCTTTTTGACCCATTCTTCAAGGGTCAAAAGGCATTTCTTTTTCTTTTAAGCATTGTAATAAAAGTTAATAAAGAGCAAGTGGGATTACAGCTCCCACGACCCTCTTCCCCCATTTGGGGGAAACCTGTATCTTCCCATTGTGTGATTATTTACTTTTTCAAGTCTTTAGATTAAGTTTAGTTTTAGTTTGATTATAACGCAATCAATGTTTATTTTTACTTCATTGTAGAACTAATCTGGCATTGCTTTACCGAATTAACCAAAGAAAACCCATTCGATTGGGCAAAAAGATACTCTTTGTCGCAGGAAGTAGTGTAGTTTTATTATGATTTATTTTCCTTTGAGGCATCATTTTTCTATTTTGTTTTGAAAAGTAATACTATCCCGGCATTGATCTACCGAATTACCCAAAGAGCTTGCTCGTTGGGGTAAAGATATTCCTTGGTGTAGTAATTAGTCTCACCGCTTTTACCTTTCTTGTCTTACAAATACCACATTGGAATCAACAATTTTCTATTCCGGTGTATGCTCTTGCCCATCGCAGGTTTGCCCTGAGCTTTGGGATAATCAAAAGCAAGAATACGCACTAATTAATTCCTCAAATTTAATTTAACAAACTCACATTAATAAAATTACAACCCTTCAAACATTACGAAAATCCGACGTAACGAACCTGAGGAATAGTGGGCAAATTCTTCAGAGAAAGCAGGAACAACTAGAAAGTGACCGTGGCGTCCCGTTAGGCTACATCCTTGTTGGTGTAGTGTTGAACACCCCCCCACGACTCCATCTTGCCCACATTTCCCTGTGCGAAGCCACTCTTCTCAGAATCAGTATACCTCACGGTATATCGGGATTCCCATTTCCCCCTTAACTTAATTCATCCTTAATAACTCTAAAACTGACCAAGAACAAACTGCAAAACATTTTCCATTATATCAACAGCAACTTTTCGACTCCATTTTGGCACTGGTTTCATTTACAAATCTTATTTGCTTTAAATTCATTTCATATTGTGAATGTTGTATTATCTCATGTTGTTGAATTAAGCTCTATTTTTGCAATTTATCTTGTTCCAATATTTTCATTCAATAAACTCCTAACAAAACTATCTAATCCGTAAACCATTAAAATCTAAAAAACCTTAGTAACTCTTTTTAGGGACTACCCCCCTTGGCTCCGTTAGGAGTGGCTTAAACGGAGGAGTCGGGATCAGGTGACAGAACCTGACTCGAGACTTGCCCCCAAGAACGCACTTAGCAGCTTGAATATTTCTGCTACGTTAAATCCCCTAGGTGCGTGAAAGGCGACAACACCAGGTGCCACTAAAAAGTGTCTCTATGGTCAAAGAAGGCCCATTGGGAGCATTACACATGCTTCATTAGCATTGTAGCCACAAAAGAAGGCAATAAATGACTAATTTTGATGTATTTGAAGATCATGAGGTCAACCCTAATAAGAAGGGCTCCAAATAATTTAAAAAAAAACAATAAAAGTCAATTTATAAACATAACTTTAAGTTATGGAGACGTCAGCCCTAGCAAAAGGTCAATAATTAAATATAATCTTAAGTTATCAACTGGTCAACCCTTACCCACTAAAGAAAAAGAAGTATAAGTTGAAAGTCAATGAAAGAATAGAATCATTGATGGAGTGTTTGGATGAAGGGAAAGGGGGTGCACTAGGATTGTTTAGATGCTTTGGGAGGTGCACCATAGCCTTAAGAGGATACCACATAGCTCTTGAGTTGATTTATCAAACCCCAAATGGCATTCATGAGGAGCACCCTAATTAGGGCTTGTTGTCACCTTTCACACACCTAGGGGGAACGTGGCAAAAATCTTCAAGCCACTTGGTGTGTCCTTGGGGGCAAGTCTTGAGTCAAGGTTGTCACCTTGTTCTTGACTCCTCTATTTAGGCAAACTCCTAACGAAGCTAAGTGTAATATCCCAAATCCTGATATTTTCTATTTCTAAACAAATGTGCTGATACAACTGGGCTTACAGACTGCCAGGCAAAAATCCCTATTTTATAGGAAAAATTAGGGTTAGGGTTTGTGAGATAGAATGCACACTTACCACTGATAACGAGCTGGATTGCTTCAGATAAAGTCTGCAAGCACTGAGAACTGGATCGGAGAGGAACTGATCTCTCCTGTCTCCGGTGAATGCTCCAGCAACAAGACGCCCAATCAGAGCAATAGGTGACGCCCTCAAGGAAGGAGGTGTCCGATGGATCCGCAGATTTGCAGGGCTGATAGCCTCGCTGTGACGGAGAGATAAGACTGGTGCCTGGGTTTCTGAAGGAAACTGAGATTTGGAGGCTCTACAGCTGATTAGGGCTTTCTGGTTGAAACCCCCCCTTACGGCTGCACCGTGTCCTGCAACAATCTATACCTTGTGCTATATAACTGATGAATGAATGAAGATCAAGTGGTGAACCAGTATGGCTTACCCGGAATAAGACTAGGACAGATGTTTCACTGCCGAAATCCTGTTAGCTGAAGACTCCGTCTCCAACCCCAACTGCTGTGCTGCACGCTGTGCTGCTATCCAAGAGCTCCCAAAAATAATCATAAGCATAAGTGAGTTCTCCTCTTGCTTTACCCTCTATTTATAAAGTTCAACTGCGCAGAACCTAATCTTTGACCTAATTAGGTCACTTTATCTTCTAATTTGCCGTTGACTTGCATGCAAAGAGCATGGTCATGCAATGGAGCATGGAAAAGAGCATGGTCATGCATGAAGGTGGCCTTTGGCCCAGGTGGCCCTTCTTGACCAAGTGAGGATGCCGTAGATCTTCTATGGATGGCATCAGTCCTGATCTGATTCCCTAGCTATCAGTAACCGCTCGAACCCACAGGAATCACATAGGTTAGCGGTATGGGCCTCAGGGCCTAAAAGGAAGAGGACATTACACTAAGGGGGGTAGACCCTAATGAGTTGCTAAGGTTGATTAGGGTTTAGTGGTAATGGTCTTAGATGAATGAGTTTTTAGGAGTTTTTGAACAACAAAAATAAAACAAGAGATTTGTACGATGAATCGATTACAACAACATAAATAACACGAGTTTTAAATGAATTATTTAACTCATAAATTATACAGATAGAAAAATAAAGACCAGTGCTGAATAAAAATGGAGTCACAAGTTTGTATGTGCTGCAAATGCTGAAGTAGATGTTTTGCAATTATCTCTTGGTAAATTTTAAATTATTGTGGAAAAATGGGTGAATTAGATTAGGGGGAAAGGGACTCCAAATATACCTGAAGGTACGAGTATGTCCAAAACCCTTATCCGATGCGGTTCCACGCTAGAAATTTGTGGGTTGGATCGAAGTCTCTGAGACGTGTCCAAAACTACACCAACAAGAGTGTAGCCTAACGGTGTCCCGAGGTCACTACCTAGTTGTTCCCGCTTCCTCTGTGAACTTTCCCCACAACAGATTAGATCGAGGCGTTGGATTTTCGCCTTGGGAGGTTAATTTAAATGTGAGACTAATTAAACTAGTCACCCACATTGCTTTTGATGCAGCCAACTGTTCGGTCGAACCGCAGCGGTGCAGAGCATACACAACAAAACCTTGGTAAAGTTTTAAGGATTTTATGTGCAATGTGTTTGCTTGTTTATTAAATCCCCAAGAATCTCTTTCGGGCTAAAAGCCCTAATCAGGAGAGCAAGGGGTGTAAATTGTACAAAAAAGTAAAGCATAACACAAAAGCAAATTTTTTCTAATTAGTCCTACCACGCATCTCTTTCCCCTTTCGGGTAACTCAGAAAGTCATGGAGATAGTATTTGTATTACTTTGAAGAACGAATGATATAACAAAATGAACTTTTATCAAAGCATACTAATCTACACAAAGAAACTATACAAAAACAAGAAATCACAAAAATTGACATCAACACAAATCCCCCTTGGGGGGATTGGGGAGTGGGCTCTGAAGAGCCTACTCAAAAGATTTTATTATGCTCGGTTATAAAGCTTGTTAGAAAATTCCACCTGGTTCTTATAGAAGATGAACCTAAGGGCTTACAAAACTCTCGAAAAGTGGTAGCGGAAGAAGGGGACACTCCTGGGGAGCTCCGGATGGCCCGAATGTTAGTTTTCGGGTAGCACTTCCTCCTCTTTTTGGACGGACCTGCTAAAAACCAGCAAGTTTTTATCAGTAGAAAGTGCCCAAAAACACTTTGGAAGTGTCTTTGGTCAACATACAAAAATTGTAAAAAATTACTAAGTTAAAATTAACAAAAAAGATGCAAAAAGAACCAAGGAAAGCAAGCTTCCTTGGGATCTTGGCTTGCTTTTTGGGCAGCCAATAAGACTATGCACTTAGATGCAAGATTTAAACTTTAGAACGATCCAAGAAAATGCATTCTAAACAAGATTTAGATCTACCTTTAAACAAGCTTGCTCGGAAATGAACTTTCTTAAACTAGATCTAGGATGCTTATGGAACTTTGAAAATTGAGATCTAGCTTTCTTAAATGCTTATAGATGAGATCTAACAAATAATTTTGAATATAATAATTTAGACACTCATAAATAAGCACTATAACCAAGGAGATTTTGATTTAAAGAAAAGAGGAAGAGGAGTGAAGCCTGGTTTGTTGTTGGGATGAACAAGCCAAGGGAGGCCCTTTTGTGGAGTGCCGAGGGACAGTGTCTTGAGTTTGTTTGGAAAAAGAATGGCGTCAATCTTGATCCACACCTCTTCTATTCTTAGCAACCTGAAACTAGTCACAAATCTTGCACACACCTCGTGAGATCTGGATTAATATATGAAAAGAATGAAACTAACATGCAAAATAATCTTATTTAAACATGTATAATTTGGATCCTTAAACATATATGATATGAATAAAAATAGATAAGTAATCTTGCTTGCCAATTTAAACTCCTATTGATTCAACTGAACCCTTCAAAACCAGTACACAAAGGCTACAAGAAATGAGAAAATGTAGAAGTCACCACATTTGCAGCATGGCGCTAGTAATCCACACATAAAAAGCACTACATGGCATAGCCTCCAAAGCTTCTTTATTCTTAGAAAATGACTAAATATTACAGTATTACAATAGCCACCAACTCTTCATCCAACTCTAACTAGCTTGAATGAGAGAAAGGTTGCTTTATTTATAGCTAGAGCAGGGGGAAAGTGGGTGCATCTAACACTGAAGATAGAGTGGGAGTTGATCTGAGTTAATCTGAGTCAAACTGAGTTGAAGTGAAGAGGCAAGTGCCACCTATCTTTACCAAACTCAACAAACCAATCATCATGCACCAAATACAACCAACCATTCACCATGGACATATTGCAAGACATATTGCAAAACATTTTATTTTTTTAACAACATCATTTCTTTATTTTGACTCCATTGGTACTGATCTAATTTTGCAACATTTTACTGTCGTTTATCATCAATTTTTTTGTTTGTTGCTAATCTTTATGTGTTGATGTTATATGCTGGTGAAATATTCATTTATATTTGCAACAATCTTGTCTCGATATTTTACTTCAAAAACTCCTCAAAAACTTACTTCCATCATTAATGACTAAAACACAAGAGCCTTAATTAAGCTCTTTCTTAGGGACCACCCCCCTTGGCTTCGTTAGGAGTTTTGCCTAAACGGAGGAGTCAAGCTCAAGTGATAGTACTTGACTTGAGACTTGCCTCCAAGGACACACCTAGTAGCATAAAGAATTTTGTTGTGCTTAACCCCCAAGTGTGTGAAAGGCGACAACACTTTTTGGCGTCGTTGTCGGGGATAAATCTTTTTATTCTCAAGTTAAAACTTTCTTCTTTCTTTTTTTGCTTTGTTTGATGAATGATTAGAGTAGATCTTTGATTCTTTGTCTAGTGACTCTACTAATTTTTTTCTTTTTTTACAAAGAAAAGCAAAAAAATGCCAGCACATCTTAGGGTCTTCCTCATGATACTCTATCCAGGGCAAAGAAGCGGAAAGGAACCCTTCCGGGAACTTGTCTAAATCTTCCATGTCAGTCTCTCTTGTATGCCACTACCTCAAGAATATTCTGAGGAAGCTTGAAAGGGAAGTAATACCTTTATTTGGCAGACCTTTATCTGGAAGGGTTCCTTTTCGCTTTGTTACCAACTTATTTGTACCATAGTTGGATTAGCTAAGGAGCCGCCATTTGACAAACATGATAAATTTTTGTGTTCCAGTGTATTAGATGATCCGCCTTTGTGCCTAGCCAATTTTGGTTAGTCAGTTTTTGTTTTAAGTAATTATGACCATGGCCCTGCGGGGTTTGTAATAAAATGTGCTAGTAGGGTGTTTTGAGTGGTTCGGTCTCCTAAGACGTAGAATTTCAACTAAGGTATTCCAAGGAGTTTTTTTGCCCTTGTCAATTATGCTTTGCCTATAACCGAGTATAATCGACGAGGTTTTCTCCCGCTTCATCCAAAGCTGGAATGCCCGATTTTGAATTCTGAGTCTTGGGGGGTTATTAGAGCCCAACTGAGTATGTATAAACCTGCTAGACATTATTAGAATAGACTATGGTCATGTCCTAAGTCACTAGGACCCTCAGAAAAAATTCCGAAAAATTTTTACCGGACGCGTCGGATTTTGGGTTTTTTATTTTTTTATTTTTCCTAAGTTTTTAACTAAATTTTTCCATAGTTTAAATGGAAAAATTTCAACTTGTAATATGTCAGTCATCCAGAACCCAAATTCAGTGATTGAAGGCTCTACCCTTAAGCCAAATATCATCAATGATCAACCGGCCAGCCATCTCCAAGTTTCAGAAGTTCATTCAGCCTCATAATTAGTAATTTCTCAAAAAAGTCATTTACAGAGAAATTATTAATTAAAATATTAAAAATGAATATTTTGGAGAAAATCAAAAACTCTCCAAAATAAACCAAATTGAATAAAATAAAAGACTAAACGACATGGCAATGGGCATTTATGATGATTCAACTCGGCACAAATCCTCTTCAGTCAACAATCGGAGAGCATTAAAGATCCATTCAGTTAGCAGACTTGTCATCTCCAGCTAAGCTCACGAATTGGATGATTTGGAAAGCTGTGATTGGTTTGGTGATCATTACGGAGCAAGGTAATAAATGAAATGAGTGTTTGGTGCAAACCCTAAGGGTTTTGGCACCTATCATTACCATACAACTCCTCCTTCAACCCTCACGCCTCCATCCAGAGCTCAAGCCCTCATCTCTTCATGGTTGCACCTTCACACATGTGGCCTATTCAATGGTTGGATTTTGATGTTTAGGGTTGGGAGTGGGGGCGCCTTGCCTAGGTGGAGACCACCCCTCACTCATACCAACTTTTTGTTAGGTCTGGGCTCTCATTCTTGTGCCGAGTCAACTAGATTATGGGGATTGGCCCTCATTTGATGGGGTTTGGTTTTAGGGTTTTAGCCTTCTCTCTTTGTATAAATAGAGGCTCTTTCAGCTCTATTAGTGTGGATGATTTGTGTAGAGAACCTCTGGTGAAATATTGTACTACTTGTTGCTCTCATGCAACCATTTTGAATAAAGAAAGGCTTTGGAGGCTCATGCTGTGTAGATCTTGGATGCATGTGTTTTGGTTAATAAGGTGATACAATTTCAATTTCTTTTTTGCTTTGCTAATTTGTGGGTATTTATACATGCTTTAGAGGGCTTATACAAGAACATGAGAATAGATATTTGTAGTCTCAAGTTATCTATTTATCTATTTACTTCCAGAAATCTAAAAGAGCATTGTTTTATTCAGTTGTATTTCATGCTTTTTTTTATTAAAATTAGTAAATAATACTTGATCTAATCCCCTCTTTTAGCAAGTGTATAAGTCTTTGATTGCAAATCACTCCATTGCACTGAGTAAAAGGTTGAGCTAAGTTGCATCTCCTTTTCTTGGAGCCAAGCACAAGTTTCTAGCAGCTGCATGCTAATTGAGATCCAAGGTGGTTTCAAAGATTCAAGATCCAATTGATTCCATCTCCTTTATTCACCCCTAAAATTAAAATTTCAATTCTTTCACTTTATGTTTGCAAGTTAAAATCAAATCTATAAGGCTAATCATTTTCATTTTACTTGCTCTCATTTCTAGATCTAGAAAGTATTTAAATTTTACATTTAACTTGGATCTAGTTAGTACTTGAAGTAGCATAAAAACTTCTATCTTTGCGCAAGTACTAAGTGTAATTTTTTACTGTATTTTATTGTCTAATCCATTGCTTTACGGGAAAATAGCTCGTTGGTTTTTTACTTTTCATGACAGGTTAAGCGGAAGTGCTGGCAAAAATTTAAAGTTTCAAGCTCCAAAAAACACTCATTTTCCCCCTTCTTCATCCCCTTTCTCCAGGTTGCATTGAAGACCTTCTCAATCACAAAAGGAGTCCCAACTTCAAGAGCATTGTAAAAGATAATAAAAAGCAAGTGGGATAAAGGCTCCCACACCCCTCTTTCCCCATTTGGGGGAAGCTTGTATCGTCTCATTTATTTTCATGTTTTGCATAATAATTTGCTAGAGTAGAATAGGAAAAAGTAGTTTCATAATTTAGAAGTTTGCTTTCGTAAAAGTTGAAAAAAGAAAAGTTTTCCTGTTTCATTACCTGGTTAATTTAAATTTTGTTTGCTTTCAATTGATATAATATTGCAAACTTAAAAAGAACCAAAATCTCTTGAATCTCACCGTAAGGTGGATCAAGAGTGCTCTCTATCGGAGAGTTTGTTTAATCTTTCTCTCATTTTCGTGCACTTTATTTTTTGCAAGTTATTAATTAATTTCTAAGTCTCTTGAACTTGCCGGAATCCAAGTCAAGAGCACTCTCTATCGGAGAGCATATTAATTTTTGCATCATCCTTGCACTTAGGCATATAGATAGATAAGACTCTTGAACTTTTGTCATAAAACAAAGTCAAGAGCACTCTCTGTCGGAGGGTTTTAATTAATTCTTTTAATAAAAAATTTCAACTCACATTCCCCTCTAATTAATTTACTTCGTTGATATCCTTCACCTAGTATGCTCTGCCGACTGTCATAGTTGGGCTCGTACTCAGAACGGTGAACAGACTTGCTAAAATCGCAATAACAACTAAATAAAATTTTTACCCATAACCAACGCATCGGCGTTGTAGAAAGCATTCAAGTCTATTCTCAGTAAGGGCGTCGGAACTCCCCGTTGTCTTAGGGTCACGGCTAGCTAGTCAATCCTCCAGGACACCGGCCCGAGATACTGGACGGGCCGACATGTCTAGAACGGAATGACTTTGAACACTTTCCTAGTTGTTCTCTGATAACTTTTTTCGTTTCAAAGCCATAATAAACAAAACTATTAAAATATTTAAAACGTACCAAGAGCACTTGCATAACATATCCACTAGCTTTATTTCAAGACTTGTATCTTTGTTATTTCTCAAGCATTGCAGGGCTTCGACTCCATAAGGCACTGGTCTATCATTTCATGCATTGTTATTAATCTGGACCATTTGTCCTTGGCTTATAAAATCTTTATCTATGAATGCAATTTTAGTCTTAACAAGTTCTTGATATACTGTTCATCTTTTAATCCAATGCAACAACGTGGATTGCCTTTGTCTTCTGTTCAAATTTTTATAATTATAATCATCTTTCATCATAATAACTCCTAAACAATACCCATCCGCATCATTCAAACATTAAAACTTAACTTAAACACATTGAGCCATAGAAACTCTTTGTTAAAGACTACCCCCCTTGGCTTCGTTAAGAGTTAGCCTAAACGAAGGAGCTAGGAGTAGGTGACAGTACCTGGCTCTGTGCTTGCCCCCAAGGTCTCACCTCTCCCACTTTCTTAAGTGAGAAGACAGCTTTCGGAAGATTTATGTTGTTGGTGTGCAATCGACGAACAACACGCTTCTTTGCCCTTTGTTTGATTCTCTGTAAGGATGTTGCGTTACATCTTCCCAATAATTTGCAAGCACCATGAAATTTCCAATCTCATCACTAGAACACAGTGCTACCTTAAACAAAATCTTTGTGGTTTCTATATGATCTGGCATAGAGGGTTCATTCATTAAAGTGACATAGGAATCATTTCGACTAGGGATGGTGGCAAAGGTAGGATCCATTTGAATGCTACCACCTAACTTAGCTACAAACAATGTTATCAAAACCCAACCGGGTTTGAAAAAACCCGCCGATTGGACTAGTTTACAAGCTTCACCGAGTCAAATCACGCATTCAAATCGTTTTTGGACGGTTCCATACAAAATTGGTTGGTTTCAAGGCTGAACCAACCAGTTCCATACAAACCCGCCCGGTTTTCTCTAAACTGACCGGTTCTGTACAAAAACACCAAGGACCCCCAAAAACAGCTAATTTCAATAAAGTAAAAAATAGGGTCCATGTGTGAGTTGTTTAATTGAACCATGACCCTTCTAATGTTATAAAAGGAGGCTCCCACCCTCCATATCAATCACATTTAGTTGTGGATGGACTTGGGCCCTCTTCCAAAACAAGAGGATGTGAACATTGATGTTGCAGTTAGACAAGTGCCTTCAAACCTAGGGGAGTCAAGCCATGCTCATGTTGAGGTGTAAATGATGACTCTGAGTCTGAGCATGAGGACTCAGTAATTTTGATATATGATTAGAATAATTAGATTGTAGATTCTAGAGCAGTCATATGCTTATATTTTGACTTTAGAGGCCATTTATAACCTCTTTGTTGATGTACTTTTCTTTAGATGTGTATTTGCAGTCGATGTTATTTTAATTTTAAACAATCTTGCTATATACATGAGAAACTTTGCATATCTGTGTATCATGGTTTGAATTCACATGGATGCACATGGATATATATGTATTTTTTGAAAATATGAATGTTTTATGTATTTTTGCTCAACCGGTTTATTGATCCGATTTGTTTCCCGGTTTTTGTCTGGTTTCGGTCCGGTTCCAGTTCTCGGGGTCAATTGGTTAGACTACCGGTTTGGTTCTGATAACATTTACAAAAACCTGTCCGAAACCAGTGAAATTGGTCAATCCAACCGGTTTTGGGGCCTCACCTAGTCAAACCGGTGTCTCAAACCAGTTTTGATCGATTCCCTACGGAACCAGCCGGTTTTGACCAGTTTTGGTTAGGTTTTGACGGGTTCCCTACATAAATGTACAACAACACTTAACAGGGTATTTTTTAAATTTAAAAAAAAATTGAAAAGTTGGTTGAGTGGGGAAGGTTCTAGTGAAATATGCTCAGTATGGCACATAGCAAGAGCAATTTTTGCGAATTTGTGTATAATGGTTTGGATTCACATGGTTGCACATGAATATATATATAATTTTTCAAAATTTAAGAAGTTTTTGTATTTTGGTGGACCGGTTTTGTGATTCTGTTTTTTTCCCGGTTTTGGTCTGGGTCCGGTTTTCAGGGTCGATCGGTTCGGTTTTTGTAACCTTGATTTAGACACATGACAGGATATAAAGAAAATCCCTTCGAAGTAGTTGAGAAGGATTCTCATCTTCGATTTGCACTTGGAGATGATGCCAACTACACTGTGAAGGGATCTGGGGCTACCTCCCTTCAGCTAGAGTCTAATGACACTCTACATTTAAGTGATGTGCTCTATGTACCTGGTATGAAAATAAATCTTGTTTCCATCTCAGCCTTAGAAGACAAAGGATATAAAGTAGCATTTTCAGATGGAAAAGTACTTACTTGGCAGAAGAACTCAAGCATGGATACAGCCAAAGTAATTGGTATGAGAGAGGAGAGCTTGAATCAACTGAACACTCCACCAGTCCAAGCCCTAGTCCATGACTCTACAAGTATGGGTGAGCTATGGCATAGAAGACTAGCTCATCTAAATTACACAGCTCTCCCAGCAGTGAAGAACATAGTTACAGGTATACCAATGCTACAGGTAGACCATGATGGAACATGTAGAGGATGTGCACTTGGCAAGAATGCCAAGAAATCCTTCCCAGATAGTGAGAGCGGATCCAAACAAATCTTGGATCTAGTGCACTCTAACTTGTGTGGCCCAATGACTGTTGCCTCATTGGGAGGATATCATTACTATGTGACCTTCATTGATGACTACTCACGGAAGACTTAGATCTACTTTCTTAAGACCAAGGAACCTGAGGAAGTACTCAGTAAATTCAAGGAATTCAAAGCACAAGTCGAGAATTTGTCAAGGACGAGGATCAAGATCCTAAGATTAGATAATGGTGGAGAATATACCTCTACAAAATTCAATGATTTCTACAAAGAAGCAAGAATTAAGAGGGAGCTTACAGTTCCCTACAATCCCCAGCAAAACGGGGTTGCTAAAAGAAAGAACAGAACAATTGTGAAGGCAGCGAAAGCTATGATTCATGACCAGAGTCTATCCGTGTTCTTATGGGAAGAAGCATCCAGAACAGCTGTATATGTACAGAACAGATGCCCACATAAGATAGTGAAGACCATGACTCCTAAAGAAGCCTTTACAAGAGTAAAACCAAAAGTGGGTCACCTCTGAATCTTTGGTTGTCCAGTCTACATACATGTGCCCAAGGAGAAAAGGACAAAAAGGTAAGAACCTTCAAGCAAGAAGGGAGCTTTCGTGGGATACAGTGAATCTTCAAAGGGCTACAAAATCTATATCCCAGGATCTAGACAGATTGAAGTTAGTAGGGATGTGACCTTTGAAGAGGAAGTGGCTGTTAGGAAAGGCAGAGGATCAGACATGGAGATCGATGATGAAGAAATGGAGAGGAGATCATCTTCCCCTCCTGTTCAGAATGAATTAGCAAAGAAAGATGAACCCATCGATTCCATTGATCTAGTCACGACAGTTGATATTCCCAAAGATATGGCAGTAAGCTAGAAAAGACCTAGATGGGCGCAACAAACCTTACAGGATGCAGAGGGGCATGAAGCCCCACACGACTCTTTACGAGAAAGCAAAAGACCTCAGAGCTTCTCCAGTTATGTAGCATTGATGAGTCACATCATTGACTCAGAACCCACCACTTATGAAGAAGCATCCAGACACCATGTTCGGAAGGATTCCATGATGGAAGAATATCAATCCATCATGAAAAATGATGTGTGGGAGATTGTACCGAGTCCTGAGGGGAAGTCAGTTGTAACTTCCAGACGGCTATACAAAATCAATGTTTTTCTAAGGCTCAATGTTTTGCAAGACATATTGCAAAACATTTTATTTTTTAACAACATCATTTCTTTATTTTGACTCCATTGGTACTGATCTAATTTTGCAACATTTTACTGTCGTTTATCATCAATTTTTTTGTTGTTGCTAATCTTTATGTGTTGATGTTATATGCTAGTGAAATATTCATTTATATTTGCAACAATCTTGTCTCAGTATTTTACTTAAAAAACTCCTAAAAAACTTACTTCCATCATTAACGACTAAAACACAAGAGCCTTAATTAAGCTCTTTCTTAGGGACCACCCCCCTTGGCTTCGTTAGGAGTTTTGCCTAAACGGAGGAGTCAAGCTCAAGTGATAGTACTTGACTCGAGACTTTCCCCCAAGGACACACCTAGCAGCATAAAGAATTTTGTTGCGCTTAACCCCTAGGTGTGTGAAAGGCGACAACACTTTTTGGCGTCATTGTCGGGGATAAATCTTTTTATTCTCAAGTTAAAACTTTCTTCCTTCTTTTTTTTTTCTTTCTGTTTTTTGCTTTGTTTGATGAATGATTAGAGTAGATATTTGATTCTTTGTCTGGTGACTCTACTAACTTTTTTCTTTTTTTACAAAGAAAAGCAAAAAAATAGAATTTTTTGTGAAAGATTTATGATACATATTTTTCTTTTCACATGGTGACTCCATTGAAAGGATAAAACCCTCGTTTATCACAAAAATTGTTGAGATTGATTGTGTAGATGAGCTCATGCAAACAGTAAATATTCAAAGCTCGTTATTTTGACAACTCCATGGTTATATCAAATGCTTTCTATTGAGTAAACAATATGGATGAGGAAAGAGCTCGGATTTCCAGTGAATATCCTTCCATTAACCTCTCAAACATCCAGGTTTTCCTAATTATCAAAATGGTGAAGATATATCTAATCATATACCTATCTTTTGGGGAAATTGGCATGCAAAGTTTCGACATATCATATCTTTTCTTAAAATTCTGGCTGACTTAAATGTTTTGTATGAAGATAATATGATGGAGATGTTTGTTAGTACTCTACGAGGAAATGTTTGTGAATGGTATCTCAATGGTCTGCCAAATAAAGGGATTACTTCACTTTCAAGCTTCCTCAGAATATTCTTGAGGTAGTGGCATACAAGAGAGACTGACATGGAAGATTTAGACAAGTTCCTGGAAGGGTTCCTTTCCGCTTCTTTGCCCTAGATAGAGTATCATGAGGAAGACCCTAAATTACCACGTCTCATCAGGATAGGAAATGATAGGTATTGGGTGCTACCTCCAAGAAATCACAATGAAGAAGAAATCCATGATGATCTCATTGAGTTTGTGCATGAAAAGCCATTAATTGAACATATTATTAAAGACCCTCCTTATGTCACATCAATAGAGAATAGTGATGATTGGGAATGCTTTCATGATTATTTCACTGATGATGATCACATTTGCACTCTAGATCTACCTCAGGATGAAACCATTACAAAAGCTTATAATGAAACTTATGCTGAAAATTGTAATGTGCATGATGGCACTCCTACATGTTCTCCATATAATGATGATAGTATGGAAGGTTTACTGCCTTGTGACCTTTTTTTTGAAGAAGATGAGTATGAAGAGGAGGGCAAGTATAGCCCTGAGCATGGACTCCCTTATGTCCAACAAAGATGTCGATGAGGATTCCTTAACATTCATGGAAAATCCAATCTATGACATGTATGAAGAGGAAAATAATGAACCGAAAACACTTTATGGTTTTGTTGAAGATCCTATTTATGAGGTTTTAGAAGGAGAAAACATGGATCTTGTGGCCTTGGAAAAATTTTATATGGAAGAGGAGCATGCAGTTTATCCATATGATAAGTCTGAGCCATATATCAGTATCAGTAATGAAGACAAAGAGAAGAAATACAGTCAAGAACTTGATACCAGTGATGAGGAATCTCTCATGTCTGACATAGATGGGGATGACAACTATTGGACTATTATTGAAAATCCAACCTATGAAACTTTTGAAAATCATTATTGGACTATTATTGAATTGTTATTCATTATCAGAATATTATAAGACCAACAGACTGTAGTTGGTTGTACTTATGTTCTCTTGCTTTTTTGTTGATGAGATTGACTATATTAACCTTGTTTGTATGAGAAACTGTCTAGATTTTGCAAGATCATCTTAGGTAGAAGGGTCTTGGAGCTCAGTTGCATCCACTTCTTTTCTACAACATCAATTTTGTTGTGTTTAACCTCTTTGTTTTGCAGATTCCTCTCTCCTTCACTTCTTTCAAGCACGGGCTTGAGGATTTCTCTCTTCTTCTCTAAAAATTCAATCTCTTTTCTTGGTTACTGTTTCTCTATGCTTTAAAAAATTAGATATATCAATATTACATCTGAAATCTGATTTTAATTATGCATATATATTAGATCTAAGCTCCTTTAAAAAGTTTCATTTCGAGCTAGATCTGAATTAGTCTCTCAAAGTGCATTTTTCAATAAAAAATTCACAATTTTCGAGCATTTTGAGTAGTGTAAATTATTTGTTTTATTTTAACTGATTTGTGACATTCTAATATTTTTCACTCGCTGGTTTTCAGCAAGTTTTGAGAAAAGGAGGAGGGCATACTGCACAGAAATCATGTTTTGAGCCACCCAAGACACCAAAAACTCTATCCTTCATCCTGTTTCTTCTTTCATTTTCTCTCCCAACAATCTTGTAAGCCTTTCAATCCTTTTTCAAGGATCAAAGTGCATTTTTTACTTCAGCTTTTCATCACATTGTCAAGTTCATTAATAAAGAAAACAAGTGGGCTACACAGCACCCACACTACATTCCCCCTGGGGGGATTCGTAATCTCTTTTATGGTTTGTTTTTTACTAATCAACACATGCACAGACTACGCCTTCTAGAAAGGTTGAATAGGTTAGTTGATTTTCTTTGATTTCACCTTTAAATCAGTAAAATTTCATACCCAACTCGTTGCCACGAAGTATGCTCTTGCCACTGCTGTCACTAGACTTGTAGTTGCCCCTACAAGGTGGATCCAAGATGGATGGTAGAGGGACGGGAAACTAAAGAGGTGGAACCAAGATAGCCTTGACTCCCAAATGGATGGTTGTCATGCCAATCGAGGCAATCTTCACTTGATGTTGTCTTAGCCCAAGACAACAATGGGGGAGACCCAGATCTACTCCCGACAGGAGAGATCAAATCAATGGAACTTAAAGTACGTAAGGTGTAAGGTGAAGTAAACCCTAGATCTATGAATGAAGTCACAAGGTGAATTATGGTTTGGATCAGGAGGTTTATGAAATGTGAAATTGATCCAAGGTTGAAATCAGTGTTATCGGAACCGGACCGAAACCGGCAAAACCGGCCGGTCTGACCGGTTTACAGGGTTGGCCGGTCCGGTCAGCAAAAAAATTTCAAAAAACCGGATTTTTGTCCAGACCGGGTATGGAACCGGCCGAACCGGCCGGTCTGGATTGGGGACTCAGGAAACACAATTTTTTTTTATAAAACTAGAAAATAAAACTTTGTTGATGTACTTTGGAGCCTCTTTGTTAATGTACTTTGGTTCATAACCTCAAACATGTATTGCACTAGGTGCTATTTTGGATATTTGCACCCATATTTGCTATATATATGAGAAACTTTGCATATTTTTGTATTAATGGTCTGGATTCATATGTATGCACATGAATTTATATATGTTTTTTACAAAATATGAATATTTTATGTATTTTTTAGTCAGGCGGTTTTTTACCCGGTTTTTTGTCGGTTTCGGTCCGGTTCACATTTTGGGCTTCGCCGGTTCGATGACCAATTCGGTTCCGATAACATTGGTTGAAATACAAGGGACTTATGAGTCTTTCTACTAGGTCCAGAGTCAAGGTACCAACAAATAATAATAATATCAACTGCCTTGGGAAACGTGACCAATGGAGGGAGGTTAAGAACAGGATTGGGGCTATCTAGTACCAAAGGATAGACTTGACAAAAGGTATGACAGTATCAAAGTACCCAAGCCTCAGAGATAAGATCAAAACGCAAGAGAATTTGGCCAATTGAAGGGTTGCGCTAAGGTTTAGAGAGCAGTGCCTTGGTATTTCGGCCCAATGGAGTCACCTAAGCAAAACGTCTTGGAGGACCCACTTAGGGTTTGACCCGATCTACAAAACCCAGAAATGGTTTGCCAAAAGATCAAGCGGTTTGATCTATAATATCTTTTTATTTTTTTATTTAGGGTTTTAACAATAAAATAAAGGTGCCAATGGATTGAGATCAAGTAAAGAAGAACTAACCTGTGGATCTTACCTGGATAACCTTGTAGATGCCTTGATGGTGATGATCTACGCCATCCCAATCAATTTGAGAAGATTTGGATGAAGCCTCTATGAAAATCGATTTGCCCAAGGAAGCCAATGCGCCCTCTCTCCTGCACAACAAACGTCAACCATATCTAATTTGATGCATCAAGAGAGATGGACAAATGCTACAGAGAAATAACAAGATGAAACCATAGATCACAATGATACTAATGATAACCCCCTGATACAAGCAATGCCAAACAAGCGAGTTGAAGAAGCCCTGCAAAAACGCCCAAGTGAAAACACCCTCCTGTAGACAAAACAATGTTTCCACGAAAATAGAGGTCTCATCACAAATACTCAAATGCTAGGAAGCAATAGACTTTCCAATCACCATCAAAGAACACCAGATGCAAAGGAGACCCAAGAATTTACACAAAATAGTTTTTCTATTATCAAGATTCCAAGAGCCAAAGACCCCTTTACAGTGAGAAGCTCTCTCCTTTAAATAGGAATGAGAGATACCAAAATCCGAACCACCTTTCAAATGGATGGCTAAGATTAAAAGATTAAAATGTTCTAATCAACGGTTGAGATGACCTCAACACAAAGTACATGGATCAATACAATAATATAATATATCAATGGACCAAATTGCCTTAGGAGAGGGGATCCCACTCAATAAAAATGAATAAAGCTCATGGTGGGTCCAGGGGGTATTAACTAACACCCCTAGTGTGTCCCCATGGCACAATATAAATAAAATATAATTTTAAATGCAAAATAGTGCCTCTAAGGAAATCGTGAGCCTCCAAAAGCTCCAGGAAATCATAAAATATGCCGGAGAGATGGATGTGGGTCCATCTAAATGCTGAAACTACTGGAGGAGTGGAAGACATCACACTCATCATCAAAACTCATCCCATGCCATTTCCTTGCCTCAGTAGCCTAAATCGAATTCTTCAGTACCAATTTTTGTCATTTTTAATCTGCCTCGGGAAATGTGACATTGCCCAAACTGCCATCCAAAGTGCCTGCATTGTCAAACTAAGCCCACAAGGCTCTCTGGGAAGGGGGTAAAATGGTAAAAACAAGTGGCTGGACCACCCCCTCCTCATACAACGTCGTAGGTGAACCAATCAAATCACCTTTATGCTCTGACAGGCCACTCAGCATGGCAAAAGTACACCAGAATGCTATACTGAGACAAATCATCACTGTAACTGCCCGAAACTGAAAATAAGTTGTATCATTGGTCTCAAGGAGCCCAAATCCATCTAAGGTGCATACTCATACACCCTACAAATCTCTGCATGATCAGGTACAATATCTAATTTCCCCAAACAGAGAAAATTATAGTCTGTAAATGATCAAATAATCAATAATATGACCCACACTAACATCAATCTGCTGCAAGTGTTAGAGGCTAAGACATGCTCTACAAATCATTCAAATAACAATTATAACAAGTAGTAATCATCTCACTAGCGATCTACCAACCAAATATATAAAGTTTTGTTAATTAATTATAACTCAGACTAGACTTTCAAGACCATACTCACTTCATAGTTGTAATCAATTTGCTAGTGAAGGGTGAAGGCTAAAAATTAAAAGGTTAGGCTAAAGGGTGACTACCAACTTGACACTGTGACACTTTGGATATGGAAAGGGGATACTCACTCTAGCATATGTCGGACAAGCAATAACATAGGGGATGGCAGTGTCTCACAAATAGGTAAGTTACGCTCAGAGGTGCTTATTCACCTTGACAAATGCTCACAATCCAAATCAAATACAAATGAGGCCAGCAATCTTTAGATATAACTTTTAAGAACCATTGCTTTTTGGGCCTTCGAGTTTCCATAGCCTTGATCTATGCACTTGTTACATGGATTTTTATTTATTCAGGCTTCATGCTCCATGCATGTTTAAAAACACTTATTACATGGGTTTTACATTTCACATTTCACATTTAAACTTCAAAGCCAATTTCATTAGGCTTGCCTTGCATTCACGTATGTTCAAAAACAGTTATTTTCATGAATGGGCTTTTCACAAGATATTCATTTCATTTCCATATACATTGTATTGATGGCAGCGCTATTTGTTTCAGGTTTAGCCAACACAACCTAGGCAACTCAGAGCCGAGACACAAATAAACAGGGAAGCTTATTCAACAATGAGGCTATAGTGGGGAAACGTCCTCCATGCCACAAGTCAAGTAGTAGGTCAGGTTATAAACATAACTGGAAGGTAATGGATGGGTGGAGATAGTGAACAATGAGACCAACACTAGCAAGCCAAAGTATGGTGGAAATGATCACCTCTATTCTCCCTAAGGAGGGTAAAACCAATGAGTATGGGTCAAGAACTTCTAGTTCTAAGTAGGGACATACATATATAATATCCATACAACCAGGTCCACATATTTATGTGATCGCCAGATCAAGACACTAAATGCTAAGACATGTCACAAGAATGAGTATAAAAGCAATAATAACCACAACACAAGATAATATCTGCTGAGTCATATACATGTAAATAACCAATCTGAACCAGCATCTATCCACTGAGAAACTGTTATTGCAACTATAGGCAACACTGACTACTCTGTAAATGGCTAAATGGCTACATCAGTCCTCAAATCTGAGTGTCCTAAGACTTAGCCATGGCATGGGAAAGTACTATAGTCCATCATCAAATAGTGATCCATCATAGATGCTCATCTCAGCATCTCATATGTAAGGGAACTAGCTGAAAATGTGTACTAGAATCTGAAAAATAGAATATGGTAGCCCGGCTACTATATATGTGATAGCAGCCACCAACCAAAGGTTTTGTCGATTATTGGTGGGTGATTAGAAAGTGACAGATAGTTTGCGGTTTTATTTGTCATTAGTTTACTTGCTTTTACAAACTCTTTGATTTCTTTAATTGGAATAAACAATTTTGTCGTAAATCTCGTGTATGCTCTTTCCCTCTGCGGGCTTTGCCTGGTCGTTGGGGAATCAAAAACGAATTGCAACATTTTCTACTTTCTACACATTAATTTAACAATCCATTAATAAAAGAAACTCCCAAGAACGTTATGAAAATCTGGTGTAACGACATTTGACAATCGTGGGCAAATTCTTCGAAGGAAGCGGGAACCACTAAATAGTGATCTCGGGATACCGTTAGGATACACTCTTGTTGGTGTAGTGTTGGACACCTCTTAGAGACTCCGATTCAACCCACATTTTGAGTGAGGAACCACCTTCATCATATTTCGGACATATTCCCAGTACTTTCCAGTATATCGAGAATTCCCTTCCTGTAACTCAACTCGTTTTTCAAAAATTAAAACTGACCAAGACACATTGCAAAACATTTTATTTTTCAACAGCATCATTTCTTTATTTTGACTCCATTGGCACTGATCTAATTTTGCAACATTTTACTGTCATTTATCATCAATTTTTTATTGTTGTTAATCTTTATGTGTTGACGTTATATGCTGGTGAAATATTCATTTATATTTGCAACAATCTTGTCTCAGTATTTTACTTCAAAAACTCCTAAAAAACTTACTTCCATCATTAACGACTAAAACACGAGCCTTAGTTAAACTATTTCTTAGGGGCCACCCCCCTTGGCTTTGTTAGGAGTTTTGCCTAAACGAAGGAGTCAAGATCAAGTGACAGTACTTGACTCAAGGCTTGCCCC
Source organism: Pseudotsuga menziesii (assembly GCA_001517045.1). Classification (NCBI taxonomy): domain Eukaryota; kingdom Viridiplantae; phylum Streptophyta; class Pinopsida; order Pinales; family Pinaceae; genus Pseudotsuga; species Pseudotsuga menziesii. The sequence continues at coordinate 880,811 of LPNX010602327.1, read as the reverse complement.
CAAGGACACACCTAACAGCTCAAACATTTCTATTGCGCTTAACCCCCAGGGGTGTGAGACGCTGCAACATACCTCAATGACCTTACATGACCAAACATAATAATGGCATCCGCAAACGCAGAAAAAACATCTCCGACAGAGGTACAATAATAATATACAATAGTATATCTTTTGAAGTTACATTTACAACAACACTCCCTCTTAACTAGGAAGGTATTATCTCGCCACAGCCATCAACAACACTATGGACACGTCATCATCGTTGGATCGTCATCGTCGTTGTTGTAATCCTCATTTTGTTGATCATTGATTAGTGACATATCTCGAATCTATCCATCATAAGAAGTTCTATAGAGCCAGCCCTTTTTCATGTTGGATGTAGGCCTAGCTCACATCTAGGTCTTCATCATATCCACGAGCAAGCCATCACGTAGGTACAGCCCAGGACCACACATTATATTACCACAACAATCACCTGCATCTCCTACCATCATCTCCTTGTATCCAGATCATCTCATCATCACACACAGAGCATCCCAGATGCACACCTCATGTCCAACAGACCACCGACGTCTCCCACCCTTGTGGGTACACCCCAAGAGCACCCCAGGTGCATTACGTCTCTCAACGGTCAATGCACGTCTACTAGCATGGGAGCACAGCCAAGAGCACCTCAGGTGCATTATGTCTCAACGACCACCTGCGTCTTCCACCATGCGAGAACCAGCTTAGGTGCACACCAAGTGTCTTTGTGACCAGTGGACCTCTCATTGTCTACAGCACAGGAGCACAGCCAAGAGAACCCCAGGTGCATTACGTCCCAAGGACCACATGTGTCTTCCACCATGCAAGAACTCGCTCTAGTGCATCTGTGTCTTCTAGTTTCATCACTCCCTCTTTTTAGGGACCTAGATCTGGATGACACCAAATCTCTCTATGAAGTATTCAAACTTCACTCTAGCTAACAGCTTGGTCAACACATCGGCTATCTGCTCGTCTGTCAGCACATACTGGGGCTTCACTGCTCCTCTCTACACCATATCCCGGATATAGTGATACTTGATCTCAATGTGAAATGAGAGTAGATCTTGGATGGATGAATCAAGATCTAGGAAAAGTGTGTGGTTTCTAGGAATTAGGACCGATTGAGGAGGCTTAGGCAAGAATGAAATGCTCAACCAAAGGTAAAATGTACCACAGTGAGTTTATGCAATTAGATCTAGATAGATCTAGTGCCAAGGAAAAATACCCAAATGGGATCCACCTAGGGTTTATGCAAATAATTGGTATGTGAACCCGAGTGAGGAAATTAAGGAGTGAAACGGGGCTACAAAAGTTTTCTTGACTTAGATTAAGCGTTTTGAGAGGATTCAAGTGATTCCCACCTAACAGATCTGGTGAAATGACTAAAATCCCAAGGAGGGTGTCCTACCTAGAAGTGACCAGCGCTAGATCCAGAGGAAAATGGAGTCAATTTTGGTTCAAACTTCAAATCTAGGTTTTTAAAATTATTTTGGACTCGGGTGTTAAGTTTTAAGCTCCAATAATCGTTGGATCTATCAGATCTAGAAAATGAGGGTTTTAATTTTAGGGCTTTTATGGTGACAAATGGAATAGACCCAGAAAATGCAAAAATAAATTGAAGCGTACCTGGAAATGCTTGCGGCCGCCAAATGTGATGATGATCTTCTTGTTATCCACTAATTTTGCACTTAGTGGATTTTCAGTGAGCCGCCAGAGTATTGAACAAGTACACTTGTTCAAGATCAGAGTTCAGAAGTTCAGTGTGCTCCAGAGTTAGCCAGTTTTGGGCTAAACTTTATATTTTTTGTAAATACATGTTCATAACTTCATACCCCCTTGGGGAAATTGTAAAAAATGTCCTTACATTTAAAATTTTATAAAAGGCTCAGCTTCCCGGACTTGAGGATGAGGCCGACTATCCCAGAGTGTTTTTTCCCTTTGTTATTATTGGTTGTTGAACAAACGACTAATAATTTCTGAGTTTTTCACTCACACCTCCAAAGCTGGGGTAGTTGTCTTGGTGTTTCGGCCTTAGGAGGTTATTAGAGCCTTCGTGTCAGTGTTTTTCAACATGCTAGGCATTTCGATTGAGTCGTATGAACATGTACTAGGTCCCCCTAGAGTTTCGTTTGATTCCGAGAAAAAATCATTTTTTCGTTTTTTAAGCCATTTTTTAATGGTTTAAATGGAAAAATTCAAAATGTAAAAAAAGAATGATCCGGAGTCCGTTTTTGGCGTGGTTGGGCTCATTTTCAAGCCCGGAGCAGCATCTTTACCCTAGGGCCACTTTCACTATGTTACGGCCAGCTGAAGCATCCCGAAAGTCATCATCCGGCTAACAGAACATCAAAGTAGCATTTTAATGCTAAATTTGGACAAAATGCACTAAAGTCCAAATTTAGAAAAGTCAATTTCAAAGTCAAATTTGAATATTTTATTAGTGGAGAGTGACATGGCATGTGGGCCATAAGTCTTACGACCCTCTTCAAGTTACATGACACATAAACTTTGGGTTATAATGAAGCTACGAATTAATCACAAAGGAGGGATGACGTGAGGGTAAGCGAAGTCTCATGCTAGCGTGGAGTATGAAGTGATGAGTGGGATTGGGAGGGACCCATCCACTCAATAAATTATAAATTAAACCATACCATGCCATGTCATATCTATCCAATACAACATGTCAGCGAATGGTTGGAGGTTTCACGTGTGACGTCAACACCATTTGAGACTCACGTTAGCACCAATGTAAGATTGCGCTAATATGTTTCAGGCTAGCAAATGGTATAGTGTGGACCCCCTCCACGTTATAAAATCATATGTTAAATGTTTTAGCCTTGGTCCAAATTATGGTAGCGCGGCGTGGAGGTGGTTGGCATCAACTCTTGAACCGGTCACGCTAGCGTCGAGGTGGATGCCACCTCCCCACTCATACCAACCATAAACTCAATGTTAAGAAATCAATCAACCCCGAGCTTCATCTTCTATGAAGGATTGCGCCCTCACTTTGTGCTCACGTCAACCTTATGTGGAGAGTGCTCATTCGTGGGTGAGGTTTCCAAGAAGCAATGTGCACTCCAAGTTGGATTTGATTGGATCATGATTGGAATTCGATTTGATGACTATGATATTGGCTCTTTTCAAAGCCAAGTCTGATTTAGGTTTTAGGTGGTAGTTTTTTGTATAAGTAGAGGCTCTTGGAGCTCTTTTCTTGATGGAGATTTTGGCATAGAAACTTTGGAGAATTTCTATTGTAATATTTTGCTAAAGATTTAATAAAAGTTGATGACTTTGGAGGTCAACGTGGAAGCTCTTTGTTTGCCATGATTCATCTTGTGAGGTGATACCATTCTTTGCTCCCTTCTCTCTTGATTCTTAAGCATTTGATTTTATGATTGTTGAAGGCTAACAATCTAGCACTATATTGTATAATCCATGCTTTTCTCTTGAAGTTGTGTTGCTCTCAAGTATTCTCCAAAATACAAGAGCTCTTTAATGGTTTTAACATTCATTCTGCAAGTTCTACAAGGAATCATCTTCTTTCAAAAAAGTCGAGAAGCATAAGAATTCTTTGCCTCATCCATCAAGCAAAAGCAATTCTTTCTGGTTACTTGGTTAATATTCCTAAGTTGGGATCTAAAGTCTTTCTCTTCCCTCTTCATATTTCTATGTTATCATATGTTAGTTTTGACTTGAGAAAGTAAGCTTGGGATTTGATCCTAAGTGCCACATAATTTTGTGGCTAATTCTCTTTCCCCATTAGCATCCTTGCGGACATCCAGCCAGACTGGAAGGTTTTCGAGACTAGTGCTTCTAGTGGTCGCATTATTCGGAGGTTGATCCCACCTTTTGGGTGATTGTCTTGTTGACTGTTTGTCCTCTTCTTCTCGATTGGATTTGCCCTCTTTCCACCGTGTTGTTTGATTGTCCTCTTTGTGATTTCTTCCCCTCTTTAAGACCTTGTTCTCATCAACTTCTTGTTCTCGTCCTCCCTCTCCTTTTGACTCGTCCCTCCTCTTCTCTTCTATTCCTTCCTCTCTTGTGTTCCCTTCTTCACCTCTTTTCCTATCCCTCCTATCCCCTTTCATCCTTCATATATCAGGTTTTAGTCATAGTTTGTTTGCCATTTTTGTTAGATCTTGCACCTTTTAGGCACTTCGATTGAAATTTGAAAAAGTTGAAAAGTTTTGCATTTAAAAGTAGTTTGCATATGGATCTCATTGAAAGTTGCATTAGCACTTAGTTGCATTGTGGCTTGTCATAAAAAGTTGCACTTTTCATTGCTTTGAATAATTGCTTTTAGATCTTAGTTTTGTTTTGATTTTTTGTTAATAACTGAAGGGTGCTTGAGTATTGGACTTGTTTTGTTTGTAGGTATTGAAGAGAAACTAAGTGCAAGAAGTGAAGCAAAAAGAACTTAAAACTATTGGAGATAACCATAAGGAAGATCCAAAATTGATGATCTTAACCATGAAGACCTAAGAGACATCACTCTCCTTTTTGTAAAAGCTCTTAAGAGCTTCATTATTTGTCTTCTAGCTTTTATCTTAAAAGTCCTTTTCAAGGGTCAAATTCCCAAGGCAAAATGTAACACTTAATAAAAATTCTCTTTTTGAGTGAGGTTTTTAAGCCCCCACTCCCAACTTTCCCCATTTGGGGAGGTTTGTGGTATTCTTGTTTTTGTGTTCTTAGATTAGATTTGCTTTACTTAGAGTAATTTCATTTTCTTGCTTAGAACACTAATTGCTAGATTAGCTTGTTTTATTTCATTGTTAAGTTGTTTACTGTATCATTTAAAAATTTTCATCTTTCAAAAGTATTTCAACTACTTAAAAGTAGAAATCTCTTGAATTTCACTTTGTGGATCAAGAGCGCTCTCTATCGGAGGGTTGTTTTTATTTTGGTTTTTACTTACCCCCATGCTCTCCCGAGTAAGGCCTTAAAACCTTAAAGAGATTCTTGGGTAGATTAGTTGTTTTTCATTTCAAGTATTTTAATTCTGTGCATGGTAAGTCTCTTGAACTTTGTCGTAAAACGAAGTCAAGAGCGCTCTCTGTTGTGCTCATTAATAAAATATTTCCAACACACATTCCTCATAAAATTTACTTCGTTGCTTTCCATCACTTAGTATGCTCTGTCGACCTTAAAAAGCTGGATTCGTTCTCAAAACAGTGATTGGAAATTAATTAATCTTACAAGTGACAACCATAAAGTAAAACTTGCACCCCCATAACCAACGAACCGGAGTTGTCGATAAATACTGAGGTAGTGGGCAAATTCTTGCTAGTGACGCTAGAACAAACCGTTGTCTCAGAGTTCTAACAAGTTGGTTAAGTTCCTTGGACACCTAGCCTAGAATACTGGACGGTCCGACATGTCATTGAGGGGAGCCACTGAAGGTATATTTTCTGGTTGATACCTTGTGTTCTTAGCCATAATAATCAAGATCATTAAAATCTTCAATCAACCAAGATAAATTTGCACAACACTTTCATGAACAATCACTTGAGACTTATCAGCATCCCAAGCACTATATTTTGACTCCATATTGGCACTGGTCTATTTTGCTTGCATATATTCATATTATCTGGACCATTTGTCCGTTTGGAATCTTGCTTAAGTAATCAGTTAGCTGTGGATGCCTTTTTATAAGTCTTTGTAATATTGTTTATCTTGAATCTTCTCATAGCAACATGGATTGCTCTTTGTCTTGTGTTATCTCATTATTATAATTTGTGATCTAATTCAAAAAACTCCTAAACAACATCCATCCGCATCCGCAACCATAAAAACATCTAAAAACATTGAGCCTTAGAAAAAATCTTTGTAGGGACTACCCCCCTTGGCTTCGTTAGGAGTTAGCCTAAACGGAGGAGCTAGGAGTAGGTGACAGTACCTAGCTCTGTGCTTTCCCCCAAGGCCACACCTCTCCCACTTTCTCAAGCGAGGAGATTGCTTTCATTAGATTTCTGCTACTGGTGTTCATCTCGACGGACAACACTTCCCAATCCGGATCAATTGCAAGCGGACTATCTGCTTCCCTAGTGAAATCGCTATGCTCTCCAAGTGACCAGTGTACCCCTCTCCTGCAAAATCAATCAACCCGAAAGTTAGAATTGATCCACAAGCTAGAAACAAAGATCAAAAGACAACTCATGAAAAATCTAAATGATCCTGAAATATGCAATAAAGAAACCCCCTAAGTTGAAATCGATTTGGATGAATGATATGGGAGTCTCCTCCACGATAGCACTCTCTCCAAAACGCCCCTGCAAAATCAACACGGCCCCTGCAAGAAAAATGATATGGAAAAGAAAAGATCCTCAAGAATGCCAAATAGAAAAGACTTTCCAAACTCCACACAAGAACATTCGACAAAGCTTCCAAGTATTTCTCAAAAATATTTTTATTATTGTTGGAATCCAAGAGCCAAAAGTCTCCTTACAAATGAGAGAGCATCTCAATATATAGATCTCTGTAGTACAAAATACCTAGATCCAAAAATACCAATGGCTAGGATCATAATATACAATCACTCTAATCAACAACTAAGATTACCCAGATACATAACACATGGATCAACTCAAAAATAGAGGGGGAACACTCACTAAATTGCCCAAGGGGAATGCACCACATAGAAAATGAATAAGACACATGATAATAGCACATGGTGGGGCTAGGAGGTACATCATATCCTTCACTAGCATGACCCCAAGGCACAACGTCAAATAATATGTCAAGATAACATCATAATGTGACCAAATGACCAAATTGCGGCCCCTCAATAATACAACAAAAATACCCAAAATGATGAATGTTAGGATGTGTGGACCCCAACAAGGGTGATGACCATGCCAAAAGGTGTACAACATATCAACATCATGCCTCAAATAAGTTTCATGCCAATTCCTTACCTCATTTGCCCAAATCAATTTCCTTTGTTAGCTAATTCTTTATTTTTAATGTGCCTGAAAAATCCTCCTGGAAGATAAAACTGTCTGTAGCTCACTACTAACCAAACCTGGGGGAAATCTGAGTGTAGAAATGAATCTGAGAACATAGCAATATAGTAAAAACAAGTGGCTACACCACTATGTCTACTGATAGCACCCTAAGAGAATAAAATATGTCTCTGAAAGTATCAAAATGCCATTTTTGTTAGTTTGTCTTAGATCTTATTAATGCAGACTGTTGCCCACCTATTTCGACTAGGTGGCAACCTCATGTACATTGAAGATGTACATTCTGTGCAGTTTGTACCATGAAAAAATTCTAGGGATTTTTCACTCAGCAGGGCAATTCTGCCCCTTTTGTACACGAAATGTCCGCTCCCCTGCATGGGACAATTAATGTAACTGTATATGTCAGCATGGGTCATTCCTCTAAGGATGTCACCATGGACTTTATTATCAGAGAAGTCCTCTTCACCGAGTGTTTTTTTCCCTTCCAATTAATTTTGTTAATTAACAATTTTAATTGGTTGGGTTTTTCACTCACAAATTCTCCAAAGTGGTGACTTAGCATTCTGATAATCAAGCCCATGAGGTGGCTAAGGTTTCAAGTTGTTGTCCATGACCATGCTAGCCATATCTTATAGTCTTGCAGAATTTCGTTAGGATTTTAATTTTTATTTTTTATTTTTCCTAATTAATTAACTTTACAATTTGGTGGTTAATTAATTAAGTTTTGATGTAATAATGTAATCTCTTGAACCTTGGCATTTTGTAATAGGGGTTATGAATGCAAATGAAAATGCTATGACACCCCCTAAGCCATTGGTTCAAGTCCCATGTCATTCTGGCAAGGGGTTAGGAAGTTAGACCAATTTTGGTTAAGACAAGGTATTTTTTCCTAGGAAATTAATTTAATTTCCAAGGGTGAAAAAATAAATTATTTGATTTTGAAAAAAAAAATCAAATAAAGCCATGGTAATTAAGTTTGGGGGGTGGCTAAGCATAGTCCATTTTTATTTAAATAAACCCTCCCCATGGTCAAAATAAATTTTTGAAGATTCTCTAAGTGGGGCGTCCCTCTTGTCTTAATAAAAGATAAAAAAATCAAAATTTGAGTCAAAGGAAGCCCCAGATAAAAATTAAAAAATAAATAAAAGATAAAAATAAAAAATAAAAGATTAAGATAAAAGACAAAATAAAAAAAGAAAATGATAAAATAAAAGATAAAAAATAAAAGAATAAAAAGATAAAAATAAAAAATAAAAGATTAAATAAAATATAAAAAATAAAAGATTAAAAAAATAATAAATAATAAAAAATTAAAATTTGAGTCAAAAGGAGCCCCACTTGAGTCATGGAAACCCTAGATCTAAGGGTGAAACTTTATTGTGACATGGATCTATCTTTTTTACCATTGATTTAAAGAGGCACCCTTGGTATGATTGATGGATGGCTTGCAAAGTCAACAAACCTAGATCTAAGGGTGGAGGAGAGCTAGAGTTTAAATCTATGTTTTAGACCCTTGATTTGGGAGTGGGTTTGGGATTCTTTCAACTATAAAAGACAGGCCCCTCCTCTCATTTTAAGATGATTCTTTGGAGCATGGTTATGCTACCAAAATACTCTCTCTTCTCTATTCTTCTCTCTCAAGTTTTCAAAGCCTTTCGCATTGTAATGTTGTTGCTCTATTGGGGTTTATAATACATCAATCTTTAGAGGATATATTTGTTGGTGCACCCATTTTGTGGCTTGAAAAGTGAAGTAACTATTTATGGTTGGTTATTGTTACATTATTTATCATAGAAGCTCTCCACAAAGGTTTTTGTGGAGAGACTTGTAGCTAAAAGTTTTTCTATTTGCACTTGTGATTAACATTGTAAGATTTTGCAAAGGTTTTTGCATGATTTATGGTGTTCTCATCTCTATGTGTGAGTTTTGCAGCTTTAGTTAAACTCTTTGCAGGGATCCAAGCTTGGAAAAGTTCTCCCTCCAAGGCCCTAATCTCTAATCTTGTTTTCTGTTTTAGGAACTAGTATTTTTGTTATTGTTTAGTAGCAAAATCTAGTTTTCTTTAATAGATCCATGTTATATTTTTATTATATATTTCAGATCTGATTTCTTACTGTGTTTTAGGTGATTTTCAACTCTCTAATATTCAATTTTCTGATATTTTAAAACCCATATTTTTACTGTAAAATTATTATATTTTTATACTAACATTTTCTAACCTTTTTTTGAGTTTCCTGTCACTTTCCAGCAAGCTTTGCTTGCTGGTTTTTAGCAGGTTTTACAGTTTACAAGGGGAGGTTTTGCCGAAATTGGCCCAAAAATACCTCAACCTTCAACCGGTTCCAAAAGGGGTTCAAACCTTCACATTTCTCTCTCTTTTTTCTAATATTTGTAAACCCCAGAGAGAAGTTCTCTTGGGGTATTCTCCAAAAGTTTATTAAGCATTTGTAATCTATATGTAAATAGATTAGGAAGTAGAGTAGGAAGTAGACCACTAGTTGTTGATTTTCCATTTTAAATAGATCTAGATTTTTTAGTTTTACCCACCTTCTCCTTTAGGGAGATTGTTGTGTGGTTAGCATACTTGGCTTAGCTTAGCTTAATTTTTTGAGCATTTCTTTTTCAAGCATGCATCTAGATTAGTTTTTCTTTCTGTTATATAGTTTAGTTGCTCCAAGTACCTCAAGGTACCGGCACCGTGCCCTGTGGCACAAAGCTTGGTTTGAGGCTTGTGGGTTATTTTATTTTTGTAATTTACTTCCTGTCATTTAATTTTGCAAAGAGTAATATACAACCTAACATTCGTCCATGTATACTCTGCCCTCCGTCGTCTCTCTTTAGGGAACTCGGATCAAGGGTATGAAAAACGAAGGGGTTTGGGGCCTTTAGGAAACCTTAATTAGCTCACTTTACTTTCTGCAATCTTTTATTTTCCTGCAAAGCAATTTCATTTCTTAATTGTCCAGAGATCAAGTACCGGCACCTCCCATAAGGGATAACGCTCAGGTTGACTCTATTAACTTGTTAATTCTGTAATTCATTTTGCTTACTGTAAAAACAAATCTGCAATTTACTTAAAATGTACAACCCAAACTGTCCGTGTATCCTCTGCCCCCCTGTTATCTCCCTTTAGGGAACTCAGGTAAGGGTATGAAAAGCGGACACGCTTAGGGGCTCTAGTTTAATAGGCATCCATCTTGCTATTTTCTCGGTTGATTAAAAACAGTGACCTCGAAAGCTAGTTGGAGTAGAAGACCGTGGGGGTCTCTAAGCGTTCTACGTCCTCCTTGTTGAGCACCGAGGCATTGGGGTTTGACCTGGTAGCTACAGGTGGACTTGTTTCCACTGTTTTGAGCGCACCAGCATTCCCTCTTTGACTTGAGAAATACTAGATTGGGGTAGTCACACCACCGGATCTAAAACTTAATTAAAGTCTTCAACTTTAATAAAATTTATTAAAACGAACCAAAAGACATTGCAAAACATCTTACCCACATTTTTGTTTCTGTGTTTGCTTCAAAGTCCTTGTTTTCAAGGCTTTCATTTTACAAGTACATCTTGCAAACATCTCAATTTCATTTCAATACCTTGCACTTTCAAGTATAATATCTTTAAAGTATTGTGGCACGCTTGAGTAAAACATTGTTTAATCTTGTAACTTGAAAGCAATTTGTCATTTGATCTTTGGCATAATAACTTGTTCATCCAGTGTATATCTTGTTTCCTTTCAGGTATCATTGTATATTGGTTTAACCATTTTTTAGCACTTGTTCATATTGTGTAATTCATTTACGTTGTTCATATTGTTAATATTGTAGATCTTGCTTAGCTTAGACAACTGTGGATAATCATTCTTAATTCTTTTGTAAGTTTGTAACTTGTAATATTTTGACTCCATTTAATCTAGGCACCGATCTTGTAACTTTGTAACATTAATAAAATAAAATCCATTTAACTAAATTGTTAATAAACCTTCCTGTAGGGACTACCCCCCTTGGCTCTGTTGGGATTTGGCCTAAACGAAGGAGTTGGTATACTGTGGTGACAGTGGTCCCCAGCTCTAACTTGCCCCCAAGGACACACAAAGCGGGTTATAGACTTCCCCACGTTCTAAAGTGTGTATTAGGCGGCAACACAGACCGTATACTTTTGATCTTTACATTTCATTATTATTTTGGAAAAGTAATAAGAATACTAACCTACTGCAATATACCGAATTACCGAAAGGGAAAAGATTTGTGTAGTATAGTGATTAGAAAACATTTCAATTTTTTTTACATTTTTACTTTTTCAATAATCAACCTCCCTTGCTTTCCCGAGTAGGGTTTATAATCTGAAAGAGACTCTTGGGAATTTAATAAACAAGCAAACATTGTTCAAAAAATCTTTAAAATTAACAAGGTTCATTCTATTATGCTCTGGATCTCTGCGGCTTTGACTGACCAGTTGATCATATCGACAAAGGGGAGTGACTAGTTTAATTAGCTCTCACATTTTCAATTAACCTCCCAACAACGAAAATCCAACGTTGTGTTTTGCTTCGTGTGGGCAAATTGTACACAGGAAGCGGGAACAACTGAAAAGTGACCGCAAGGCCCCGTCAGGATACATCATTGTTGGTGTAGTGTTGGACATCCCCTCGTGACTCCATTCAGCCCACATTTCCATATGTGCTACCACACTTGGTGAATCTTGACACATTCCTAGTACCTTGGAGGTATATCGGGAATCCCACTCCCTCTTAATCAACTCATCTCATCAATAAGCTAAAACTGACCAAGAACAATTGCAACACATTTTCAGCACTACAATTTTGTGACTCCATTTTCAGCACTAGTCTCTTATTTTGTATTGTACAAACATTTTCTTTAAGTTCATTCATGTGTTGGTTGATTATAATTTCACGCTGTGCGATTAAATTATTGTTGCAATGTTTGGTTTCAGTATTTACCTTCTAAAAACTCCTAAATAACTCATTCATCCATCACTAAACGCTTAATCAGCCTTAGCAACCAAATAGGGTCTACCCCCCTTGGCTTCATTAGGAATTTGCCTAAACGGAGGAGTCAAAATCAAGTGACAGTACTTGACTCGAGACTTGCCCCCAAGGACGCACCCAGTGGCTTGAAGATTTCTACCGCCTTAACCCCTGAGTTGTGTGAAAGCCGGCAACAGGTCCACTACATAGTATGAGTGATCATCAACTGGATGCTCATCAACTGCTGATCTCAAAGTAAAGGACTAGCTCTGAAATGTGCTCAGGACTGCTCTGGAAGCATGGTAGCCCAGCTACAATGCATGTGACAACATATACGAAGCTCTATGAGCCTACAAAGTCTAGGTTGATAGCTATGCAATCTAGACCTGCTGTTCTTTCAGAGACCTCAACAACGCAAGTTCAACTAGAGAAGGTACCAGGTGAAAAGAGAGTATTCAGTCAGTACTTCCTGGAATTGGGCCAGTCAGATTTCTACCTATTTACATGTACTATTTGTGGACTTTGGTATTCCAAGGAAGATGAAGAGGATGAGAAGGCTCATAAATCCTTCCATAGAAACATCTTCAGGGAGTCGAGTTCAAGGGTTGGCAGAAAGAACAACTTGTCAGTTTTTCTGATGGTGATGACACATTATTCTAATGTGTATGGCGACCCTTCTTGACATCAACACAAAGTGAAGCAAGTTGCAACAATAACGGAAAAAGAAATGGGCCTTACTAATGCATGGCTTCTGAACAAATTTTGCAAGGTTTATCTTTTCATATTCTCTAAGAGAATCGTCAATTGTCTTGTATCTGAACCGATCAAATATGGATTTAGAGTTGTTCCTGCACGTCTCTCAGTTCCTCAAGGCCAACATTGCAATATAATTTATGGCTCCCCAAAGAAATATTGAATGGTGTTGAAGAGGAAGGCATCTCGACAAACACTACTATAAATTCAAAGAATTAATGTACAAACTTACAAAGGATCAGAAAAAGTTAGACAATAAGAATCATATCAAGAGAGATAAGCATGAAAGTACAGTGATGCATTTAACTAGAGATATCAAAAGTAGTCGCAAAGATGCTGCTGGAGGTATTTTTTATAGTGAGGTGCCAGTACCAGCTGTAGATGAATACAGTCGTGGGTGCAATTTTATCCATCCACACAGATCTCAGGTCGTGGAGGTAAAAAAAAGCAGGCTGGAGTTTGTGGAGGATTCCAACACACAGAGATGCATATATATCACAATTATATAGGTTTGAAACCAGACCAATACGCAGACCTGAGATGGATAGCACGCAGACCAAAACACAGTGATGGATATAAGAATCGGTAGCACACAGACCTGGGATGGATAGCATGCAAACCAGAACACAGTGATGGATGTGAGAATATGTAGCACGCAGCAAGAACAAGAATTAGGTTAAGAGACAAAATGATTGATTGATACTTCTGAAGGCAGAGAGAGGAGGCCTTACACAGACTGAGGAGGCGGTGCTAAGAAGCAGACAGACTGGAGTTATGACAAGTCACAAAACCTCGCTCTGATACCACTGTCAGGTCTGTGAAACTCCAATGCTTGGATGAATCTTCATTAACATGAGCCTTATTAAATACATGGAGAAATGACCTTTGGTCTTCATCTCCCATGAGGTCCTTTGGACTTCTTACTGACCCTTCAGTTTGGTTAGGTAACTATTATATTCTAATATTTACAAAAGATAAAAATATCCCGTAGGATTAAGTATCCAATACTACCCCATTCATATGGCCTTGTTGCTGGCCAACACCAGTACCATCCTTCTGCCCACTGGTCATACCATCCTACTGCCCACCAGTCATGCAGCCTGCAGCCATATGCCCTCTCTCACCTGCATGCGCATCCCTACCTACTCGCTCCCATACACCCCCTTCGTCACATGTTCTCTTTCCCATTGCTTTCTGCTCACTAGCATTCCTCGATTTCTGTTTTTAAAAAAGATTTATTTTATAGATATTATAGACATATATTCCCATGTACATATCTGTGCAGCTCCCTTGTACCCCGATGCACCTTCATTTCAAAAATGGCATCCCTTCCCTGTCCCCATACCCCACCTTCAGCCATGAACCCTAGTTACTATGTTCTAAACGCATTCAATCTAGATGAGGAAAATCATTCTTTTCTACTCTCCCCCTATCTTTGAATGCATTTGAAATCAACCACTTCCCATTTTTATGCTGCCATAGTGAGAAGAAAATCTGGAGAAGAATTTGACAATGAAAAATAGCAGATGCCCAGGAAATTGTCACTAACAATGCAGAGACAGCCAAAGGAAGCAATTGAAACTTATCACAGATTTCCTAAAAGGTACTGCCATGCCAACAAAATTAGTAGGTACCTGAAAGGCTGGTTGTAATAGTGCGACACTACTTCGGTGGCATCAGTTGAAAATTTCAGAAACCAGGATTAAAAATTCTCTCTCCATGTGAAAATTTGGGCAATTCTTTGGAAATATGATACTGAAAAGTTCGAAGCGATGTGTTGGGGTCTTTCGCAAAATTCTTGTACTTTTAAGGCACATGACATGGAATATGATTATGTAGAAAAGATATAAGACTACAAGATATCCAGGGTCACATCTTTTTCAAAGTAATTGGTTTGTATCAACTCTCTGCTTTACAGGGCAGAATATTCTTCAAAAGAGGTTCTTTCAGCTTGGCCCATCTCTTCTTGTTTTATTGTATTACTCCAGAAATAAGTACCGCTAGTAAAGAAGAGAAAAGTGAAATTTACAGTGAGCTTGCCTGAGGCCGGATATCAATTAACACGGTATTTTCCTCCTTTCTAAGGAGTTCTAATGCCAGTTTAGCAGTTAGATTGCCAGAATATCCTCCATATTTGTACTGCCAGAAAGAAATCCTGCATGTGATACTCCATCAATTTTAGTTTAACTGCATAATGCATTTTCAAATACCTAAATAACACTGGGCTAACAAGTGATATGAACCAGATAATTGAATTTTATTTTTGTTAAAGGGTAAATATCCGTACCCTACAAAAACAGTACCGCCAACAAACACTATGACTGGAATAACTGGATTCTCGGGATTCACACCTACTGATTTTTCAATATCTGTAATTACAGCATTAACCTGTACCAAAATATTCAAGTCCCAGTTAGCATCAGGATTATGGTGTTCACCTTCCAGTTGAGCAGATAAATGTAAAACAATATTGTAATGCACCTTTTCAAAAAGTGGTTTCCATACTTCCAAGACAGAAATATTTTTAAAAAACTGTATAAATACATTCATATGATAAATTTTCTCTATCAAATCATTCTGCAAATAAAGCACAAGTAAGCAATCGTCTTATTTACCTGCTGAATAGCAAACCCTAGTGGATTAATGATTTTTGATGCCTTCTCTTCGGCAACATCTAATACAGATTGTACTTCAGCAGGAAGCAAAGCCTTTGTAAAGCTATAAACATCTGTCACCAAATTCACTACTATTCCCAACACAGAACCTGCAGAATCTTCTACGATCAGCACAACCTTTTTTATAGCGTTGTTTGCTGGTGTTCCCATCTGAAAAGGGCTCGTCAAGTCAATTGAATTATTGCGTGCAAATCCTCCAGAGTCATCACCCATGGGAAGAATGCCAGAAATTGCATTCTCAAAGGAATCTGTCAGATTCTTTGTGGATTTCAAAATGGATGCATTAATGTTACTGTAAGTATCCTTCAAGGCACTATTGGCACTGTTCACTGAAGAATCTAGGGACTCTTGAATACTAGAAAATAATTCTTCAAGAGATTTTTCTGTCCTCTCTACAGAAAAATTAGCTATATTTTTTTTATCTAGAAATGATTCTGAAGTAGATTCTGATTGGTTTGATACTATATCTGACATCGAATTTAGAGTAGAATCAAAAGAAGGCAGTGAATCAGTAGAAACTTGAGAGTCAGATGAAATTTCCATTCCTTCCCCACTAGCTACAGATGGCGTATTTTGAACAGCATCTCCAACAGAAATTGACGAATCTGAAACAATAGATGCTGTTTCCATAGCAGGCTGCAAGTGTTCCGTAGACAATACATTAGTCGGCATGGATAAAGAATTGTACATACTATCTGATAATGAGTTGGCAACAGAAATGTTTACACCCTTTACTAACATCTCAGATGTAAGAGTCCAGTTTCCCACCCTATGAGTCTGTGCAGTTTCACTGGCAGATGACATGCTTTCAGGAAAAAGAATCATCCCTCCATTATGCACATGCAATTTCATATCATTTGGAGAATACAAATCTGTCATATCTGTCAATGAAGACCAGTTTCTGTTAACTGATTTTCAATATATACCTGGTTTTCAAGTTGCTGTGAAGCGATAGCCACATCCTGTGAAAGGCCACCCTCTCCAATTACAGTTCTCTCTGATACAGTTTGAATTTCAACAGATTTTGCTGAATGTAGATCAGGACCTTTCACAGCATTCACATAGTCTGATCTCACTGCCTGTGTTCGGAAGCAAAGTCCATGATTTTGTTTGCGATCAGGAGAGCAGAATAACCTCTCTTCCTCTGAAAATACTTTTTCCACAGCAGTCTTCTGACATGATAAAGGACAAGCTTTTATCCTACCAAAGCAGCCAAACTGCAAGCATATTTTTTTAAAATGTGTGACAAATCTGTTGCAATAAAAGGGATAACAACAATTCAAATGTCAAAACTATAACATTACCCCCTCCAATTTGGTGAAGATTCATCACTGTTCAGAGAAATTAAATATAGGTGAAAAAACCTTCTATGCCTAAATACACTTAAGTTCAGTCAGTCAGTGAGAAGTCAACCATTCATAATTTATAAACAAACCAATGTACAATCTTCATTCTGTTTTGCCACCAGATGCTTGTACTCTTGAGCTGGACATTCAATATCCTTCCCAAACGGAAAACAGTTGGTAAGTAGTACACCTAGTACAGCAGATAAATTATAACTTCAACACTGACATTGCCATGTGGCAGGAAAACTAGAAACTTGGAAAGTCTGTTTTGATATTTTTTGTTCATTTTGATAAGATGCTTCCTATTATCACTGTACAGAAAACTTGCCCTTCCCCAATCTGGGAATAATACAATGAAATATAGCTGACTTAGAACACTCTATAAGATCCCTTTGGCTAAGAAGCCATGGGTGGGGAGTATCTACTCTGCTAAAAGTTGCCCAGGACTTTCACCTTGTCCCAACCATTTGAAACAGCCCACTTGCATGGGCAAGACAGGCCATGAGGGGTGAAAGCATGTCTCTAGCAAGGATTTGAACCTTGGTGGGGGGTATGATGCAACCTAGCTTTACCATCTAACCAAGCCCCCTGTTCATGAAAAACTACAAAGTTGATAGAGATACAACCAAAGCTAAAATATAAAGGAGAGTGCGTTTGAGATAACCCAATTCAAATACAAGTGTGGATGGATATATGAAGACCTTGTTGAATTTTATACCTTGGAGTTGTTCCCCTAAGTGACTTTTGCCTAAGTCACTAGGAAAAGGGGTTAAGTCACTTGGACTTTATATTAATTACTTGAGATGAGCATTAAATGCACTTTAGAGAATAAAGTGTACCTTAAGTAAAAATTTAAAAAGTGAGTAAATTAATTTTTAGTTAGTGGAGAAAAGTGATTTTATCACAACCACTCATCTAATCTAACCTGGGCCCTTGGATTAGATGGTTTTTCACTCACCCTAATTGTTTTTAACTTTTTACCTAAAAGCAAATTTTCCAAGTGAAGAGGCACTTTTGCATTTTGAGAGAGAGAGCCATTTTTCTGAGAAAGAGGGAAAAATAGCAGCTGGAGCAATTTTCCTTTTGGCACAAAAATCGAGGCAGCAAGAGAGCATTTATGCAGCCTTCTATACAAGGAACAATTCCTGAGGCAGAGAAATCTGGGCACAAATTTCGAGGCTGAGATTCACAGCATGAATTTTGAGACAGCAAGTTCAGGCATGAATTTCGAGGCCGTACAGCTGGCACAAATTTCGAGGCAGTTCCATACAGAACAGGCTGTACAGCATGTCCGTACAGCATCCGTACAATCCTGTAGCAGCATGGAAATCGAGGGTAAAAAAACAGGAATTTCCTGAATTTGCAAATTTCTGGGTTGGCACAAAATTCGAGGTAGAATTTTTCCTCTTCCGGTTGAGATAAGTTGACTGATATTTTTTGTCTGCTGCTGTATTTTTCAAAGATAAATAAAGATTTTCTCTCTCACAGGTTTTCCCCGGAGGTTGGGGTTTTTCCTGGGTCATTGGACCAAAAATTTCTGTGTCTAAATATTTATGTCTGAATGTGTTTTATTTGCTGCTCATAAAAAGTTGCAGAAATTTTTCTAGTGTTTCAGTCCTATATTGTTTATGAGAAAAATCTAATTTGCAGCAGAATGTTAAATTGGGTTGGGCATTAAACAATGTTTTAAACGGAGTTGGAAACCGGGTTGGGAGAGTGCTGAAAATTCTACATGGTATCAGAGCTTTGTTAAAGACAGGGCAGAATTTTATACAGTGAAAAATTTCAGACTTCAGTGATTTCTTTTGTCAGTGGGTAGCACCTTGTTGAAACTTGAACTTTGCAGAAAAAATGGCAACAGGACTTTAGGTTGGAGGATAGGCTTGATGGGGCTGGGAATTTTGTCCCATGGAAAGCTAGGCTAGTGCTGATATTGGAGGAAAATGAGTTGTGGGATGAGGTAGTGTACAACACTACAGCAAATCCTATTGTAATACCTACTTCCACCGATGCTCAAGCACTTTCTGCCTTCAACAAGGACATAAAGGCTAGAAGAATTATCCTAGATGTAGTTAAAGACCATGTGATTCCACACATTTCGAGTAAGACCCGTGCATATCAGATGTGAGATGCTTTGACCAGCTTGTTTCAAAGCACAAATGAGAATAGGAAGATGGTTTTGAGAGAGAAGTTGAAAAGTATCAAGATGGCCAAAGCTGAGGGTGTGATTTCCTACCTTACTAGGATCTCCTAGGTGAAAGATGAGCTTGCAGCAGTGGGGGAGGTTGTTCCTGGTTCGGAGCTAGTGCAGACAGCTTTGAATGGGGTTTTAAAGCCTTGGGTTGTTTTTGTGGAGGCAATAGTGGCCAGGGAGAACTTACCTACTTGGGATAGGACTTGGGATGAATTTGTTCAGGAGGTGACCCGGAAAGGTCTTGTGCTGGACAGCTCTTCTACTAGCAGGGAGGATGAGGAGAATGTGGCATTGACTGCAAAGGGGAAGAAGTTCAAGAAGGGCCCCAAGAAGGGTGGGGTTAAGCATCGGGGGGGACAGAAGAAGGACTTGAGCACTGTAAAGTGCTTTGCTTGTCAGAAGTTTGTGCACTATGCTGGACAGTGCCCACAGAAGAAGAAGAAGAAGAAGCAGCAGACAGCAGCTTTCTGCAGAGGTGGAGGAGTTTGTAACTAGATTCAAGAGAGATTTTTCTCTCTATACTGTGCTTGTTGATAGAGAGAGAGCATCCATCATCACCAATGCAGATATTGATATTGAGAGGGAGTATTCCTTGTTGACTGGCCATTCTTTGAGTGCATCCACCACCAGCACGTGGTGTATTGATAGTGAAGCTTCGAGCCACATGACAGGTGCTCGAGAGATGCTCTCTGAGCTTTCACAGGCAAGGATTGATGTGGAGGTAGTGTTGGGGGATGACACAGTTATCAGAGTTGTTGGGCATGGAGCCATTACTTTTCAGAGAGAGTCCATGAGTCCCATGATTTTGAGAGATGTTTTATTTGTACCTGGGCTAAAGAAGAACTTGATCTCAGTTTCCATGATCGGGGATAGGGGTCTTGGGTTGTCCTTCCTGGATGGACATATGCGTGTTTTTCCCAAGACTGCAAGACCATCTGCTTCCTACACCATTGGAGTCAGATGTGGGAAACTATACAAGCTCTTGTTTCAACCCCAGCATGCTTTAACACATAGCAGCGACAACGAGCTTTGTGGGATGTGGCACAGGAGGATGGCTCATCTACATCATCCAGCTTTGAGGATGTTGAGGTACATGGTTACAACCTACAGGTTTGCCAGAGTTTAGCACTTAGCACAGTGATGTATGCAGGGGGTGTGCATTAGGGAAGTTCACCAAGACTGTTTTTACGAGCAGTGATAGCAGGTCAGCAGGAGTTCTTGATTTAATACATTCTAACTCGTGTGGTCCTATGTCAGTTGTTTCTCTAAGAGGGTTCGAGTATTATGTGGCATTCGTTGATGACCATTCCAAGAAGACTTGGATCTACCTCCTGAAGAGCAAGAAAACTGAGGAGGTCTTGTAAAGGTTCCAAGAGTTCAAAGCTCTTGTGGAGAACCAGACTAGGAGGAAGATACGGGCATTCAGATCAGATAATAGGGGTGAGTATACCTCCAAGGAGTTCGATGAGTATTGCAGACAAGAAGGCATTCAAAGACAGTTGACGGTACCATACACTCCTGAGCAGAATGGAGTGGCAGAGAGGAAGAACAGATCTATTGTTGGAACTGCGAGAGCCATCTTACATGATCAGTACCTTCCTTTCTTCCTTTGTGCAGAGGCATGTAGTACAGTTGTATACCTCCAAAACAAGAGTCCCCATCGTGTCGTGCGGAACAAGACACCTGAGGAGAGTTTCACAGGCAAGAAGCTTGAGGTGAGTCATTTTCGGATATTTGGTTGCCTGACTTATTCACATGTCCCTTCTGAGAAGAGGACAAAGTTTGAGCCCACAGCAAAGAAAGGCATCTTTGTGGGGTATGATGAGACTTTGAAGGCCTTCCGCATTTATCTTCCTTCTCAAAGAAAGGTTGTTGTGAGGAGGGAAGTGAGATTTGAGGAGGAGCGAGCCTTCAAGAAGTCTAGAGTCAGAGCAAGGAGAGCAACAGGTTCCCACACCTCAGGTAGCTTCACAGGTACCTACAATGCAATTGAAAGGTTCACAGGTTTCCGGGGTTACTGGACCACAAAGTATAGGCACAGGATCTCCAGTTTCAGCGGTTCAATCAGCAGGTTCTTCGGTCACAGGTTTTGGTTCTCAGGTCACAGGTTCACCATATAGAGCTTCAAGATCATAGGGTTCACCAGTTGTTGGTTCACTAGCTCCTGGTACACAAGTTTCTCGGCCTTCTACCTCTGGGAGTTCATCAGATGAGGACAGACCAGTTTGGGAGCAACCTTCAAGGAAGAAGAAGCCTAAGTGGCTTCCGGAGACTCTGAAGGAAGCAAAGGAGTTTGGAACGCCCAAGGAGCCAGTAAGGGCTATAGTGATGCCAGACAGGTTGGGTATGGCATTGGTTGCTAGTCTTCGTGATCCAGAGCCATCTACTTTTGAGGAGGCCTCTCAGCATCATGTTTGGAGAGATGCCATGATGGAAGAGTACCATTCCATCATGAAAAACAATGTTTGGGAGATTGTTCCAAGACCTGAGGGGAAGTCAGTGGTGACTTCTCCTTGGCTTTACAAGTTAAAGCATGTTGCAAATGGCAGTGTGGGCAAATACAAGGCTCGGTTTGTGGCGCGGGGGTTCTCACAGGTAGAGGGAGTTGATTATGATGAGACCTTTACACCGGTTGCTCGTTATACTTCTATCAAGTCATTGATCTCCATTGCTGTGGAAATGGGTTGGAAGATCCATCAGATGGATGTGAAGACCGCATTTCTCAATGCAATCATACGAGATGAGGTTTATGTGGAGAAGCCACAAGGATTTGAGATTCATGGGAGAGAGTCTCATGTGTGCAGGCTGAAGAAAGTTTGTATGGGCTGAAGTAAGCTCCTCGAGCTTGGTATTCCAAGATAGACTCTTACTTACTGTCGATGGGTTTTCAAAAGACTGAGGCTTATCCAAATCTCTATTTTATCATGGTTGGAGATGATCTACTCATTCTTCTGTTGTATGTGGATGACTTGTTTATCACAGGGGGAGAGAGACCTATTGCAGTTTGCAAGAGAGATCTTGCTTCAGAGCATAAGATGACTGACATTGGGTTGATGCACTATTTTTTGGGATTGGAGGTTTGGCAAGAGCCTGGTCATATTTTCCTAGGACATGGAAAGTATGCAGTTGATACTCTGAGGAGATTTCGGATGGAGGATTGCAGGCCGATGTCTACACCTATGGTCACCAACTGGAAGAAGCTTCATGCTTCTAAGGGAGAGTGTAAATTCTCCTTTAATATTCAACTAGGGCTAAACAGTGCATACAAAATATCAACTGATAACCACACATGAATATCTTTTACAGTATGCAACGAAATATAAAACTGAGAAATAAATTACAACATCACATCACGATATTGACACTATTATTTTGGGTATGGAAACCCCCGGAAAAACCCAAGATGGGAAAACCGATGCAGCAAACAGATATAGATTTTATTATGAAAAAATATGGAACTTTTACAATCGCAAATTCACCCAAACCTATCGAATGCAGTACCCGGCAGAATCACTGGGCAAATCCTAGCTAAACCTCAACACCCTCCTATGTGAGTGTACGGCCCAGCTGTACGAAGCTCGATGATCCTGTTGCTCGCTCCTCTGTATTCTCAGCTAAATCCTCTGTCTAACTTTCTCTCCCTGTCTGTATCTTGTCTCTGTCGGAATACAAGTGTGTGTTCTCTCCACCAATTGATCTCTCTTTTATAACTGTAGGTAAAGCGAAAACCCTAATTTCACTTTCATTTTAACTAGTGGTAAAGCAAAATCCCTAATTTCACTTTCACTTTAACTAGTGGTTCACTAAAGTTAATTTAGATCACTTTAATTTATTTTCCAAAGTAAACTTAGGAAAAGTAAATTAAATACAACTGGTTTCCTATTTTAAGTCTTCTGCATGCAAGAAGACCTTCCTTGTTGCTACTAGTTTAACAGAGAGTTGGTGGATCCTACTTTATATCGTCAGCTCATAGGTTCATTGATGTATTTGGTCAACTCTAGGCCAGATTTGTGTTTCGCGGTGAACACACTCAGTCTGTTCATGGTGGAGCCTAGGAAAGTGCACTAGGTTGTCGCAAAACATGTGTTGAGATACCTTGCAGGTACAGTGGATTATGGTCTGGATTATAGGAGATCGGATGGGAATAGATTGATTGGCTTCACAAATTCAGATTGGGCAGGCAGTGTGGCAAACTGAAAGAGCACTTTTGGATGTTGTTTCAGTTTGGGCTCAGCAACAGTGTCATGGTTCAATCAGAAGCAAAAGTCTATTGCTTTGAGTTTTGCAGAGGCTAAGTGCATGGCAGCCAATCAGGCCAGTTGCGAGGCATTGTGGCTTCGCAAACTATTGGTGGATTTATTTGATCAGGAGCTGAGGCCTATAGTGATTTACTGTGACAATCAGAGTTGCATCCAACTCTCTGAGAATCCTGTATTTCATGACAGGTCAAAACATATTGAGATTAGATACCATTTCATCCGTGATTATGTTCAGAGAGGAGCTGTGGCATTGCAGTACATTTCCACTCATGAGCAGATTGCAGATATCCTAACGAAGTCTCTTGGAAGAGGCAAGTTTATTCATTTCATAGACAAGTTGGGTGTGGTGAAGAACAACTTCCTCAGTAAGAGGGAGTGTTGAATTTTATACCTTGGAGTTGTTCCCCTAAGTGACTTTTGCCTAAGTCACTAGGAAAACGGGTTAAGTCACTTGGACTTTATATTAATGACTTGAGATGAGCATTAAATGCACTTTAGAGAATAAAGTGTACTTTAAGTAAAAATTTAAAAAGTGAGTGAATTAATTTTTAATTTGTGGAGAAAAGTGATTTAATCACAACCACTCATCTAATTTAATCTGGGCCCTTGGATTAGATGGTTTTTCACTCACCCTAATTGTTTTTACCTAAAAGGCAAATTTTCCAAGTGAAGAGGCACTTTTGCATTTTGAGAGAGAGAGAGCCATTTTTCTGAGAAAGAGGGAAAAATAGCAGCCGGAGCAATTTTCTTTTTGGCACGAAAATCGAGGTGAAGAAAACAGCAGCTTGGCACAAAAATCGAGGCAGCAAGAGAGAGCATTTATTGTAGCCTTCCCTACAGTACCATATAGTACAGATTCCGAACATGGCACGATTCTCAAGGCAGAGAAAACTAGGCACGAATTTTGAGGCTGAGATTCACAGCACGAATTTCGAGATAGCAAGTTTGGACACGAATTTTGATGCTATACAACCAGCACAAATTTCGAGGCAATTCCGTACATAACATGTAGTACGACAGTCGTACAGTACTGTAGCGGCACGAAAAACGAGGAGGGTAAAAAAACAAGAATTTTCTGAGTTTGCAAATTTTTGGGTTGGCACAAAATTCGAGGCAGAACTTTTCCTCTTCCGGTTGAGATAAGTTGTGACTGATATTTTTGTCTACTGTTGTATTGTTCAAAGATAAATAAAGATTTTCTCTCACAGGTTTACCCCAGAGGTTGGGGTTTTTCCTAGGTCATTGAACCAAAAATATCTATGTTTGAATATTTATGTGTGAATGTGTTTTATTTGTTGCTCATAAAAAGCTGTGGAAATTCTTCTAGTGTTTCAATCCTATATTGTTTATGAAAAAAATCTAATTTGCAGCGGAATGTTAAATTGGGTTGGGCATTTAACAATGTTTTAAACGGAGTTGGTGTAGAAAATTCTGGGTTTTCCTGCATGCTGGTTTATATGAACATTTTTGTGTTTTTCACTTTCAGTCGGTTTTGCATTGACTGAAAGTTACTTAAGAAAAATACACTGAGCAATATAAACACACAGTAAAATACTAACAGGCTGGAAAACACATTTGGACAGTCACACCATAAATTTAACTCTGAGATTTTTGGCCAAATAAGCCCTGGAAAAACCCCCACGGGGAAAACCAGTCAGAGAGAGGAGAGAGATTTTATTATTTCCTTCAGCAAAAATCAGACATTAAATTTACAGTCAAAAATTCCAACTTATCACAACCCAGATTTTTTTGACCAGCAGCAGACTGTCTCGATTTCTGTGCATGAACAGCACCTCGATTTCTGAGCCAACCGTATAGTAATAAATGCAGGTCGTACACTCACTTTCTGACCTCGATTTCTGTGCAAAAATCGTACAGCGTTTAATGCAGGGCCGTACCCTCGATTTCTGTGCTGTCCGTACCCTTGATTTCTGTGCAAATTTAATGATGTCCGTACAGCAATAAATGCAGGCCGTACAGACTTAAATCTCCTCGATTTCTGTGCAGGAAAATAAATGCAGGTTGTACAGCATTTAATGCAGCCGTACTACTCGATTTCTGTGCCAATGAAAGCAGTCGTACAATATTAAACAGGCCGTACTCTCCTCTCGATTTCTGTGCCAATATTTAATGCTCCTGTACTCCTCGATTTCTGTGCATAAATTTTCTTGGGAAATGTGCCAAAAACCTAGCTCGTCCTCCTTCTCTCTCAGCTCTTCTTTCTTCTCCTGGAAAAATGAAAAGTGAAAGTCTCTTTGCCTCCCTCAGCCTTTTTGTCTAACCCTAAGTGGGTATCTAATCCAACGGTGGAAAAAGATCCAATCCAATGGATGAGATTCAGTGAGAGTAAAAATCCCTTTTATTTAATTCACATAAATAAAATTACTCACCCACTTAAATTTATCAAAAAGTGACTTTATGTTTATAAAGTCTCATTAAGTGACATTTAATGTGAGGGTCACCTTTTTCCCTCTTCTAAGTGACTTAGGCAATAAAGTCACCTAGGAAACATCTGCCTAGGTACAAAAACTAACACTCCCTCTTACCGAGGAAGGTGTTCCGCACCACTCCCAACTTATCTCTGAAGAAGACAAACTTTCCCCTCCCCAAAGACTTCGTCAGAATATCTGCAACCTGCTCATCAGTGGATATATACTGAAGCTCAACTGCCCCTCTCTAAACGTAGTCACGGATGAAATGGTATCTGATCTCTATGTGCTTTGACCTGTCATGGAACACTGGATTCTCAGAGAGCTGAATGCAACTCTGATTGTCACAGTAGATCACCATAGGCCTAAGCTGCTGATCAAACAAATCTACCAATAACTTGCGAAGCCACAGTGCTTCACAAGTAGCCTGACTGGCTGCCATATACTCAGCCTCAGCAGAACTCAATGCAACGGACTTCTGTTTCCGACTGAACCACGACACTGCTGCCGAGCCCAAACTGAAACAACAACCGGAAGTGCTCTTCCGATCCCGCACACAACCTGCCCAGTCTGAATATGTGAACCCAACCAAGCTGACTCCACCTGAACCCTTGTAGTCCAGACCATAATCCACTGTCCCTGCAAGATACCTCAATATGTGCTTTGCGGCTGTCCAGTGTACACTCCTAGGCTCAACCATGAACTGACTAAGAGTGTTCACCGCAAAACACAAGTCTGGCCTGGTGTTGACCAGATACATCAAAGACCCAATGAGCTGACGATATATAGTGGGATCCACCAACTTACCCTCGGAAGCATGAAGTTGCTTCCAGTTGGTGATCATAGGTGTGCACATCGGCCTGCAGTCCTCCATCCGAAATCTCCTCAGAATATCAGCTGCATACTTTCCCTGTCCAAGGAAAATATGCCCAGGCTCCTGCCAAACCTCCATCCCCAAATAATAATGCATCAATCCAATATCGGTCATCTCGTACTCCGATGCTAGATCTCTCTTGCAATGTGCAATGAGATGCTCAGCACCTGTGATGAAAAGATCATCAACGTACAACAGAAGAATGAGCGGATCTCCCCCAACCACAATGAAGTAAAGGTTGGGATCAGCCTCACTCTTCTGAAATCCCATCGATGTCAAATAAGCATCGATCCTGGAGTACCAAGCTCTGGGAGCTTGCTTTAGTTCGTACAAGGCTTTCTTCAGCCTGCACACATGAGAATCTCTCCCATGGATCTCGAATCCCTGTGGCTGCTCTAAGTATACCTCCTCCTGCAGAAGACCATTGAGAAATGCGGTCTTCACATCCATCTGGTGGATCTTCCAACCCATCTCTGCTGCTATAGATATCACTACCCTGATAGAGGAATAACAAGCAACTGGAGCAAAAGTCTCATCATAGTCAACTCCCTCAACCTATGAGAACCCCAGCGCCATAAATTGAGCCTTGTACTTCTCCACACTGCCATCTGCAGCATGCTTTACCTTGTAAAGCCATCTGGAAGTCACAACTGACTTCCCCTCCGGTCTCGGCACTATCTCCCAAGCATCATTCTTCATGATGGAATGGTACTCTTCCATCATGGCATCTCTCCATACCAGATGCTGGGAAGCCTCCTCAAATGTGGATGGCTCAGAGTCACGAAGGCATGCAACAAGAGCCATATCACCCATGTCCGACACC
Organism: Pseudotsuga menziesii; assembly: GCA_001517045.1. Classification (NCBI taxonomy): domain Eukaryota; kingdom Viridiplantae; phylum Streptophyta; class Pinopsida; order Pinales; family Pinaceae; genus Pseudotsuga; species Pseudotsuga menziesii. Next base: position 853,494 of record LPNX010602327.1, on the reverse strand, counting down.
ACACCAAGCCTTTCTGGCTCCACTACTGACCTGATCCTCTCCTGGGGCCTACCAAAA
>LPNX010602327.1:828280-851206 GCA_001517045.1 Pseudotsuga menziesii | reverse complement strand
CTGTCTCGATTTCTGTGCATGAACAGCACCTCGATTTCTGAGCCAACCGTACAGTAATAAATGCAGGCCGTACACTCACTTTCTGACCTCGATTTCTGTGCAAAAATCATATAGCATTTAATGCAGGGCCGTACCCTCGATTTCTGTGCTGTCCGTACCCTTGATTTCTGTGCAAATTTAATGATGTCCATACAGCAATAAATGCAGGCCGTACAGACTTAAATCTCCTCGATTTCTGTGCAAGAAAATAAATGCAGGTCGTACAGCATTTAATGCAGCCGTACTACTCCTCGATTTCTCATTAAGTGACATTTAATGTGAGGGTCACCTTTTTCCCTCTTCTAAGTGACTTAGGCAATAAAGTCACCTAGGGAACAGATATCTGCCTAGGTACAAAAACTAACAGTTGGAAACCGGGTTGGGAGAGTGCTGAAAATTCTACAGACCCGACCATCATCATCATAGAACTGCTCAACTCCTAAAAAAAATACAACCACTCAATTGCTCATCACTTAGGCGAATATGATCTTATGCATCTAATGGGAGTGTAATATCCCAACTGATATTCTATTGTACTTTGGTAATATGTTTGTAGTTCAGATGCTCCAATTGTGCTAGAAAGATAAATAAAATGTGCATGCAAAAAGTGACGTGCTAAATGGCCCTAAAAAATAGCTTATCTGGAGAGATAATAGGGCAAAGACTTTTAGTAAGAAGATATACACATACCACTGGTAATAATGTTGATCGTCCGCCAATAGATAAGATGAATGCAAGTTATGCCGAAAAGATAAGATAATAGTGCTCCTCTCCTGAAATTAACGCCCAGCTAAAAGAGAGCCCTCCTTCGGATAATCTTGATGTTTTGAAAGGAAGAGGTACCTGTTGCTGCTGAACTTTCGAGGAATGCAGGTATAGACCTCCTGGAGAGATAAGGGGACACACGCATAGGTTTTGACTACTTCAAGCCACCTAGCGAATTGATTTACCACAAAGAGGGTGACATCCCTCTCTCTCATGTTTTTTGCTGGTGGAGGATCTGAATATGCCTGGAACGGAATAAGAATCACTCAATATGCTGATGTATCCCTGTTGAGGAGAATGGAGGTAACATGCAGAAACTTTACTGGAATCCTGAAGGCTAGCGAATGGATCTGGGATTTCCAACTATTTCCCAGCAGCGAAAGGGTGCACCTGCAATAAAATCTCTCTTTGATAGTTGAATGACCTAACCAATGAATAAGAAGATGATGAGTACTGATGATAGATCTGGATGATCTATCCCGAAGTGATTAGGGCAGATAGATTTCGCTGCTGAAACCCCTTGTAAGCTGAAGACCTTCGTCTCCAACCCCAACTTGCTGCTGCGGCACCTACTGCTGCTGCTCTAGAAACCCAGCTTAATAATAATATTCGTAGATGATCCCTTTGGTTTAATGAGCCTTCTTGTATAGCTTTAGCATGTACTTTTAGGGTTTGCATGTCACTTTTAGGGTTTGCGCTTTACTTTTTGCATGCATGCAATTCGAATTTCTCGTTAACTTTAAGACTGAAGAAATAAGGCCTGCATGCTCTGCATGCTTTATGATAATAACTCTAATGGCCCTCTTTACTATACTGATGACTTAATAATACTGAATAATTGTTCTAATATGCTCCCGGTATTGAATGTCCTCAGTCAATTCCCTATTTATCAGTAACGAAACATTACAGGGACAGTGGTATTGTCCATTTGAATAGGTGTCAAAAGAAACATCATGTAATACAGAGGAGATAGGTGTGTACCCACCTCAAATAAGATCAATCGTAGCTAAAGTAAGAGGGAAAGGTCCGACTCCATAAATCTGAAAAATCTTGAATACAACCTAGCATGCTTAAATACAACAGGTCTGTGAGTTTATGAATACCCAACATAGGTGCACTTGAAAGAGCAAAGCTCAAAAGGAAGCTTGAATATAAGGTGAGAATAGGTTTATAAATACCCAGCTCCCTCACAAAGAGTGGTGGTAGCCAAAATATAGAATATAGGTGAGTGAAATACAAATGAGAGTTGGTGTGTGGATAACCAACTCAAAAAGATGGTTGACCGTAGCCAAAATAAAGAAGTGAGAGGGTTAATGAATACCCGCCTCGAAATAGACTTGGCCTATGCACAACATCCTCCCTGAAGATGGACAGGAGGTGAGGATGAGAAAGCATTAATGATTAGAGAGTACCTTCCCCCCATAATACTGAACACTGGCCATCGGAAGATATAACCTTCCCAAAATACTGTAGTGCCAAGACCAACATGGTTCCACAACCAGGCAAAGGAGGTCTCTAGTAGAGATATGAAAGGAACCACTGCAGTGTTCTACATATAAGAAGTCTCATAAGGACAAATATCATGGTGTGAAGGACAAATATCCACACAATTAAACCTATCCATTGAAATAAGCTAAGAATCATCAATAAAGTAAAGTGGGACAAATCTTGTGAACCTTTGAGTGGACACTGCATCAAAGGAGCTAAGAGGGCCTCCCTTTGCAAACAAATAGCCACAGGCTTGTTAGAGTCATGATTCACCACCAAAAAAATGGGTGGACCTTGTATCACCAGCTGCAATATCCAATATAAAAGTAACAATCCCTGGAATAGGAAGAATATCTCCAAATAAGGTGGAGTCAATACCAAGAGTATCATCCTCTAAATCCAATACAGCTCGATCTGCAAGTACACTGCCATATGTGTATCAAAGAAGCAATCCATTATGTCCAAAAAATATAAGGCTTCATGAAGACCTCAAGAGAACCCACTAAAATGGCCAAGAAAGTGTTTGAAACCCTGTAGTAACAATGATCCAAAAAATGTCACCACCAAACAATCATCCAGATTAATAGAACCAGTGCTGCCCTAAAAAGAACTGCAGATTTTTTACTGAAAGAGATAAGATAATTTTATTAATGTCCAACGAATGACCACAAAAGTAGCTCAATGGGACTAAAAAGATACAAGCAATATAAGTACAGTGTGGGAGTGCAAGCGCAACTCCTAGAAAGTGTCGAAACTAAATCTATGATAAAATCAAATAAAAGAAAGAAAGAAAGATGCAAGCAGTAAAGCAGCTTCCTAAACATGTATAAAACCGTATCCGAGGCACGGTGATGTAGATAACTAAGCGAGTATGTCCAAGGTTGGATTAGATAGCTTAAAAATCCTCAAAATCTCATCAAGAGAGAGCTTAACATGAGGTTGATGTTGTCAAGAACACCTGGGTCTAATAGTCAATGGGGATAGGGGCGAACTAGGCATTGAATCGCTATCGAAGTCCTCTGGAACCACCGAGGGGTCCAACTTTATGATCCTAGGGGGATGTAGGAGTGAGGGATACTCATAGCATTTGATGTCGAAAGAAGAAACTCCGAATAGATCTTTGACTACTCCACTGGGGTTGAGAAGGGATTCTGCAGGAAAAGGGTGCCTTACTCTGGGTCTACGATGCAAAAAAGAGTGTGATGTCCCAAAAGAGGGCACAAATCTATAAAGTCTACTTGAATCCATTGAAAGGACCAAATAAGTGCCAAAGAAGATGGGTGTTGGTGAAATGGAGGGTAGAAACCCTAAAAAATGTGTTGTCACAAAAGATGTTCAAAACCCTAATTTTCAAACCTAGAACATCCCTTAAAACAGGCTGAAAACCCTAGAAAGCAGTGCATTGTCCTGAAAATGCTGAAAACCCTAATTTTCAGGATTAGAACAGCCAAAAAATGAGGCTAAAAACTTTAGTTTCATAACTAAAACCAACGCTTGGGGAACTTTTACCAGTCATACACCAGGTCAGATTCAATGAGTGGTTGAAAAATGAGACTGAAGGTAAAAAGACCAGTATGTACAGCTACAATGAACCCTCACAAGAGTGCGTTTTGGGAGGAGAAATCAATCCTACCATTAATGTGTTAGTTTTTCAAGCATATATATATTCGAGCAAAGTGTTTACTGTTCTTTTACTTTTCTTCCACTTTAAACAAAACTTTAGATCTTTAAATCAACAGATAGATGAACACTTGAAATGATAACCAGCAGTAGAAGAAGTACACAAATAAGATCTCACACATGCACAAGAATTTACCCTGGAGAAACCCAATATGGGATAAAAACTCCAGCAAACAATCTTCCTTTATTGTAAATAATATGTAAGATCGAAATACAAACTTTCCACTATGAAATATGCTTGAGAGAGTGACTGTAAGACCAACCAGACACCAAGATACTTCGCTGCTCTCTTACTGCTATTATAAATCAGCAAGTCAATAAAATACTTTGCTGCCCCGTAGACTGTGTAAAACGAACCAGCAAGACAAACTGCTGCCCTCTCTTTGCTGTGTAAATTCAGCAATAGAAAAGTTTTACTACACTGCCCTCTCTCTCTCAAAACTGTGAGAATGATTATATATATGTTAATAGACAGCAGGTGAGATTAATTTATAGGCACAAATTCCAAGAGGACTCGTTATGCAACTTTGACTTAACTTGAGACTTAAAAAAAACTTTTAATTATTCTTTTAGATTGACGCAGATAACTTGGGTGAATGGAAAGACACATGAGATCAAACTAAATCTAAAAATTAGATACTCGAGTTTACAACTGGCAGAAACTTTGAGTTCGTAACTGAAAGACAAGTACACGGAAAGCTAACTGAAAGTTACTTCAGTTCTCAACTGAAAGAGTCTTTGAGTTCTAAAAATAGATTAGGCAGTTAACTGAAAAGATACTTTAGTTAACTAAAATAGATAACTGAAAGTTAAATTAGACCTGGAATTTTCTTTAGTTAACTAACTTAAAAACTCCACTAGACTTTTGCATGGTTGTTTATTACTTTCGTTAACTAAAATAATTAATTGTAAATTAATTTAGATCTTTAGTTAACTAACTCAAAACTCCACGAGACTAAAGCATGGGAAGACAACTCGACTTGTCATGACTTAACTGAAAGATGCTCTCAACATCGACTTAAGACTTAGACTCAAAGAGACATATTCATGGTGGATGAATTTATTCGTGCCAACGCACTAGATCAATACATTTATTTGCATAAGGAAGATTGTTTGTTTCTAGCTCATAGGAATTTTACATTCAACCTAACTTTTGCTAGATGCTTTGGCTTTTGCGAAATGCTCACAAGGCTTCCTGTCTTGACTTTTGGCGTAGCTCACAAGGCTTGTTCGTTCGCCTTGACTTTTGCTATGACCTCACAAGACTTACGAAGGCATTATCACTTTCGTTCTGACTTTTGTCTTGGCTCACAAGGCTTGTATGTTCACCTTGACTTTTGCCATGACTCACAGAACTGGTTAATCTCCAAGTCTCCCTGGCTAGCTTCAGGGTGGTCACTTATGACCTCAGACCTTGGAGAATGCCTACTGATGCTGATTTCAACATAATGTGCACAAGAGAGAAAATGCCAAGCATAAACAAAACATTGAATAAGGAAGAGGAAGTGATCACAAGAGAGAGACAGATTGAATCGAACCACCAACAAACCCTAAATTAGCATCAACCATAAGCACATCATAAGGAGGAGAATATGAACCCATAAACAAGAGAAACACAAGATACAGTGCCCATAGGCTAAAGAATCAATCACTATGAATCACTATGATGAGATAATACAATTGAGAGCATGAGTTGTGCATTTATACACACAACTCAAGCAAAAAGTCCTTCATGAAGAGAGTTGTCCCTTCAAGAGGGAGTTATGTGCCCGCAAAACAAAAGCATGCACCCCAAGATCATGACTAAGCTTACCTAGTCAAATACAAAAAAAAACAATAAAAAGCACGCTTAGCCATAAATAACAACATGTGAAGTTTGCCATCATTCCAACAAACTACGATGAGACTTTCACTTTAGTTGCCAAGTATACCTCTGTCAAAACCATCATGTCTTTAGCATCTTGCCTTGGTCGGTATTTATATCAAACAAATGTGAAGACAATATTCTTGAATGGCATGATTAATCATGAGCTATATATAAATCAGCCAAGGGGTTTTGAGATCCATGGGTGAGACCCATGTTTGCATGTTGAAGAAAACCCTTTATGGACTGAAGTAGGCACCTCTAGGATCTTGAGCACTTCCAAAACTGAAATTAAGCATTTCCAAGAAATGTGCACACTTTATTTTTTATTTTATAAATCTTATTTGCTCATTTTGGTCCTGTATGTAGATGACCTTATCACTACATGACATTTTGATTAGCTTGTTTTGTGAGGTAAGAAGAAATTGGCCAATGAATTCAACACAAAGAACATTTGTCTGTTGTACTAATTTTTGAGACAAGGTTTGGTAGGTTGCAGGGTGTTACCTCCCAAACCTGCACTTCAAATGTTATAAATACCCTTAACATAGTGCAACCCTAGGGCCACTCAGGAAGATTGCCCAATGTCACCAATGCAATACCTCCTCTCACTTTAGGCCAGTTCTTTTTCAACAAAAGGGGGGAAAGTTGAAACCTTAGAAAAGATTGTTTTTGAATAAGATGAATGGTGGAATTTACCAAGACCAGTTCCTATCCAATTGGGCTATGCAGTCGAGATAAATGAACAAATACACTCTAACTAACAACATGGATCTTTTTCAATATGCAAAAATTTGAATGAGGGCCTTCCAAATGCGCACCTAACAACAAGTACAAAACAACTAAGTAATAACATGAAATCATGAACAAGAAAGGGGCAGCCACAACCTCTCGAGTCAATATGTAGAAATAACAAAAGCAATATCCATAAAATGAACAATGATTACAAAAAGAGATAGGAGGGTGAAACCTCAACCCTAATGTCTTCTTATTGGAGCAAAGTTGTCCTTCAAAGATTATACCAGCAGTTTGTAAGACTAATTTCCAGCCACCAAATCAACTCATGAAAAATAGAAAAAAAGAACTCACTATCTTCTAACCATGCCTCTAACACATGGAATTCTCCTTTATTTATACCTTTTAAACAAAACCCTAATAAATTATATAATATTAAAAGAGAACCAGAAACCCTAAAACTAGGGAGCTCCTTTTAGAGTAACTTTTAGGTTTTGATTCAGTGGAAATTTGACAAATGTCATCTTCTCCTTGAGGTCGTTCCTCCAAATATGTGAACAACGGGCTTTGAATAATGTGTAATGGCCCATAGAGACCCTTTGAAAAGCTTTAGATCCCTTCTTGAAGAGGGTGTCCCTCATTTATAGGGTAGATTCATGATTAAGCAACAAAAAGGTACTTCTTTCCACCCTCGAAGTGGAGTGCTCCTCATCAAGTGATTCCATTTTGACCATATAAATGCTTCTAGGACCAGATGACATTTTTCTAAAAAGAATGTTCTTTCTTTGGCCTCTTCCCTTGCCACCTGTCATGCTCCATGTCTCCTCCAAGGTAGGGTGTTTGCTCCTTTGGATTTTATTTAACCCCTACATCACCAAAAGTTGTGCCTTGGACATCTCTTGTGGTAGGGTGCTGCTCTTCTAAGATTTGTTTCTCGCTAACATCATCCATCCATGTTGTCTTGGGCACTAGGCTCATCCTAGGAACAAGGCTCTCCATCAATGATGCAACAAATGGTGATGTACACCATGTAACCATTCCTCCTAATACGCATCAAATGTGCCCAAATGAAACCTCATGGTGAATATGCTTTCGAAAAAGCCTCCATCAAGCCAACAATACTCTTCCACACCTTTATTCTTGCTTTGGATGATGAATGGTGCTCAATAAAAATAGAACAAGGTGTGTGGCCTTCAAATATCACCCCTACAACTTGTAAATACCACTGAACTCCAAGAATCTTTTGTTGTGCTTGACGAGAGAAGAGAGCTCAACAAAATGCGAAATAAACCATACATTTTCAAGGGGGACACTGGTGAAATCTTGCTTGGACAAGGGAAGATTACGGTGGAGATTCGAAAAAGATTTCACATGTTGGACAACAAACCCATGTCTACCCCTATGTTTCCAAATTTGAAGTTGAATTGTCATGAGGATTCAAATTTGATTTGATTCAACTAGTTGTTAAGTTATTTGGCTTCAAAAGTTCGTAGTGGAGAATAAGAAGTTGGAGCCCCAAGTGATTAACTGTGATAATCAACATTGCATCAAGCTCCCTAGGAATCTAGTCTTCCATGATCACTCCAAACACATTGATATACAATATTGTTTCCTAAGACAAAGTACAGAATGGAACATCTTGTTGAAACATCATCATCTTCATCACGGAGCTGGAACATCATCATCTGCAGCACGAAGCTGGAACGTCGTCATCTGCAACACAAAGCTGGAATATCATCATCATCTGTAGTATAGAGCTGAAGTCTCATCATCATCACATCAGTATAAAAACTGATACATCAACAAGAACGTCAGCATGAGGCTGGCTCATCAATATGAAGTTGGAATAACATCAACATCCACATGTGACAAGTATAACAACATCATCATCAACAGCTCAAGGTTGGAGCAACATCATCTATGAAAACAGAATGAGGCAGGTATATCAACAACCAACATGATCCTTCCTTTTGGAAAACCAACATCGTGGACAATCCTTCCTTTCGAAATTACGGGATTGAGTCCAACACATATGTGGTGCTCAGACTATCCTTCCTTTGGGGATTACAAGATAAAGTCTTTCCGAAGCCACCAATACTAATCACAGCTGACACATGCGTGTGCAAGATGATCCTTCCTTTCAGAATTACGAGATCAAGTCTGTATGGATGATCCTTCCTTTCGGAATTACAAGATCAAGTCCACAAACCAACATCTTAGACAATCCTTCCTTTCAGAATTACAGGATCAAGTCCGAAGATCAACATTTAAGACGATCCTTCCTTTCCAAATTACAGGATCAAGTCCAAGGATGATCAATCCCAACTGAGCTACCTGTTGTGATCAGGATACCATAGTATAATTAGCACTACTCCCCCTTTCAAGGGAAGTCCTTATAGACAACACCAAGCTTGTCTCGGAAGTACTCAAGCTTCACACGAGGCAGAGGCTTAGTCAACACATCTGCAACCTACTCATTTGTGCTCACATATTGGAGTTTTATAGCTCCCTTCTGCACCATGTCACGAATAAAAAACATACCAGATTTCTATGTGCTTCGTCTTATCATGGAACACAGGGTTCTCTATCATCTTCATGTGGCTTTGGTTATCACATAGAATCATGGTGGCATCCATCTCCATATCGAATAGACTTGATAACAACTTTTGAAGCCATATGGCTTCACAACTGGCGAAAGAAGCTGCAATATATTCCGCTTCTGCAGTGTTGAGAGCAACACTGGACAGCTTCCTACTTAGCCATGAGATCATGGCTGACACCAAAATAAAATATCCACCTGAAGTGCTCTTTCTGTCTGAGACACTTCCAATCTAAATCTATATAAGCATACAGTCTGAAGTCATGATCTCTAGTATAACTGAGACCATAGTCTACCGTACCTTTCAGGTACCTCATCACATGCTTTGCAGCTACTAGGTGAACATGTCTGGGTTCAACTAGATACTAACTCAAGGTGTTCACAACAAAGCATATATTTGGTCTGGTATTCGTCGGATACATCAATGAACCAATAATTTTTGTGTATAGTGTCACATCCACTAACTCTGACGAAGCATCAGCCAGCAACTTCAAATTTGTATCCATGGATGTGGCCATGGCTTTACATTCCAACATATCAAACCTTTTCAGGATTTCTACTACATACTTCCCTTGGTTAAGGAAGATTCCTTCTGGGCTCTGCCATACTTCAAGACCTAGAAAATAGTGCATCAAGCCAAAATATTTCATCTCAAATTCTGCAGCGAGGTTCTTCTTACATTCTGAAATTTGCTTCTCATTACCTGTCGGGAATAAATCATCCACGTACAATAATAATATGACAAGTTTATCATCCATAACCTTGAGGTAAAGGTCAGGATCAGCTTTACTTTTGGTAAAGCCCTAGCTCGTCAGAAGACTATCGATTCTTCCATACCAAGCTCTTGGAGCTTTCTTCAACCCATACAGAGCCTTCTTCAGCTTGTAGACATGTATCTTTATGTTTTCAACTTCAAAACCTTGTGGTTGTTTTATATACACTTCTTCAATAACACCATTTAGAAAGGTTGTTTTCACATCCATCTGGTGTAACTTCCATTCTGTCTTGACTGCAAGTGTTGTGATGGTTCTAATAGAAATGTATCATGCCACGGAAGCAAACACCTCTTCATAATCGATTCCTTCCTTTTGAGAGAATCCACGGGCCACAAATTTGGCTTCGTATTTTTCAATACTTCCATCGGCTGCATGTATATTCATTTGGAAGATACCACACTTTTACCTTTTGGTTTGGGAACTACTTCCCACACATCATTCTCATAATGGATTGGTATACTTTCGTCATGGCCTCTACCCATTCTTTCTTTTGAACAACAACTTCAAAAAAAGTAGGCTCTTTGTCTACAAGATCATGCATCAAAGCCCCATAACTAGAAAATGGATTTGGCTTCTTGCTTTGTCTCGTGGAGCCTTCTGGAGCACCATACTTCTCTGCATCTTGAGTCATTTGTCGAGCCCAAGCTGGCTTTCCCTTATGAGAGATAGTCATGTGGGGAGGTTCTTGGAGCTCCAGCATATCGTGATCTTCTGGAATCTCGTCATTAGGAGAAAGTGCAACTTCTTCCATCGCTTTTGCAGTTATAGGAGCTACAGCTTCTTCATATGTTTCTTCAAGTTGGCACTTTCTGGATTTCTTGAGAGCTGTATCTTCATCAAAGGTTACATCCCTGCTAATTTCCATATGGTGGTAACCTGGTATATAAATTTTGAAGGCCTTGGAGACCTCACAGTATCCAACAAATATTCCTTTCTTTCCGGAAAGATCCAACTTGGTTCTTTTCTCTTTTGGAATATGAACAAACATTGGACAACCAAATATCTTGAGATGACTTACTTCTGGTTTCTTGCCTGTGAACATCTCTTCGGGGGTTTTGAACCCAAGTGCACTATGGGATATTCTGTTTTGGACATATATTGTTGTTCTTATCGCTTCAGCCCATAAGTGCATAGGAAGATCTCGATCATGGATCATAGTATTCACTGCTTCCATAATAGTTCAGTTCTTTCTTTCAGCAACACCATTCTGTTGTGGATTAAGGGAGTGGTAAGTTCCCTCTTAATCCCGGCATCTTTGCAAAAGTTTCCAAATTCATTTGAAGTATATTCTCCTCCATTATTTGACCTGGGTGTTTTGATCTTTCTTTCTAAAAGATTTTCTACTAAGGCTTTGAATTCCTTGAACTTTCCAAACACTTCATCCTTTGATTTCAAAAAGTAAACCCAAGTCTTACGAGAGTAATCATCAATGATTGTTACATAATATACATACCCACTTAAAGATGTTGAGGGCATTGGACTGCATACATCTAAGTGAACAAGTTCCAATATTCCTTCTGTCTTAGTGTCGCTTTTCGGGAATGGATTATTTATGTTCTTTCCTTTCGCACATCCTTTACATACTCCTTCGTGATCAATCTTTAGATCAATCATCAGGTAAACCTTTTACTACCTTGCTCACAAGTGGTAAGGCTTTGTAGTTTATGTGAGCAAGCCTTCTATGCCATCATGAATCAAGGTTGCTTCTGAGTGACCTTTCAGTTTATATAGGCCACCTTCTTTTGTCCCAATAACAGATGCATCTTCTAGAGATTTTCCATTAGGACACATAGAACTTCACCATATATAAAACATATTCTTCAATTTCTTCCTTTGCTAACTTCCTGGGAGGTTCTTCTTCTTCTTCCTCTTCTTCTTCGGCTAAATGAGAATGATGCCTTTTGTTACTCTTCCTCTTATATTCTTCTTTTCTTGTTGGACAATTTCTGGCAATGTGTCCCATCTTATGACAATGGTAACATTGATAAGAGGAGAAGTCTTTCTGCTTGTAATCTCCCTTTTGATTCTTTTGAAACTTCTTATGAGGATGAGACTCCTTATGAGTTTCCTTCTTAAAATGAGGTTTTCCTCTTCTTCCTCTAGCATGAGCAGCTAGAGCTTGGTCATCATCTCTAAGTAGTGCTTCTCGGTTTGCTAATCTAGCTTCCTCTTGAACACATTCTTCCCATAGGATTTCAAATTGTAAACTTTCCTTCCTTGAACAAATTGTCTAGATATAAGAATCCCAAGGTCTAGTAAGACCATTAAGAGCGGTCATTACCAATTCATCTTCATCAATCTTGTCTTCAATTGCTTCTCGTTGTTCTTTGAAATGAGAAACCCTTGTGAAATATTCTTGGATAGATTCACCCTTGCTCATCTTTGTACTTTTGAGTTGATCTCTCAAATTTATCTTTCGGTCAATGTTTCTTCCCAGTGTTGAAAAACTCTCCAAAAAATCGTTGACTTTTCAAACAGTCGCGAGTTTTTCCCTAAGCCGAAAAATCGGCTGGAAAAAATCACGACTTTTTAACTTTTCAAAAAGTCGCAAACGCTAAAAATGGCAAGTCCCAACTTTTCTTGACTTTTTCCAGAAAATCTCCATTTTTGCTAAAATGGCTAAAATGACTAATTTTCCAAAAATTTGCCAATTTAGCAATTTTGTTGTATACTAACACATTTCCTCTACCGTATAAATATTTCAAAACTTTGTTGTATTTGAAGATCAAACCATGCAAGGATAATCTTCACAAAATATGTATCCTTTTATCAAAGATCACAATGGTAATTGAATTACTTTTTTCACTATTAGGGAATTTTTTGAGCAAACATATTTTGAGTGATCATCATAGCACATTGTAGGAAAAAGGGAGCAATGTTTCAAGTGGTAGATGAATTAGGGATAAACGTGAGGCTCATGTCGGAAATTCAATTTGGGAGGAGTGAAAAATACATCTATGATTTATCACAAATACAAAACAAGAAATACGTTTAATGGCTGACAACCAAATCAATAAAATATAACTTTCAAAAATTAGGTTTAAGTCATAAGATGGAGGGACAAATAAAAAGCATTTATGAAAACCTTATATAAACCTAATCATTGGAGTAGGGAAAAATATGAAGTATGAATGGAAAACTCGAGAAGAGAGCATTGATATTAGATAGCTAGATGCTAGTTTTCCTCGAATACATTTATATATAATATATGTGATGTCATGTTGTATTGGTTATCCACTTTTAAGTCCTTGACTGGACAACTATGATGTTTCATGATACAGTATCGACTTTGAAGTATCATTTTACATTTGGCATGACTACATGATGATGATATATATCAATGCTTTCTCCATATTTATGTTCCAATGTGTTTATCTGATGTTATTGTTGCTTTAAATGTTTAGAATCCTAAAAAAAATGAATGTATTTTGTATTTTTTAATGCTTGCCGACTTTTCCCGATTTTTTCGCCGATGTTGCCAAGAAGTTGTATTCGGGACCCTTGCCGACTTTTTGCCAATGCCGACTTTTTCAACGTTGTTTCTTCCTTCATACATTCTTGTTAGGGCATGAAACATCTTCTTAGGTGTTTCCTTGGAGGACACTTGAGGAATCAAGTGATCCTTTATAGAATTTGTTATGATCCTCTTAGCTCTAAGCATGTCCGTCTTGTACTTTTCCTTTGTTTCATCTTCTCCGGGCTCCACCACAACTTCCTTGATAAACTTTACAAGATCATTCTCTTCTAGAATGAGTACAATTTTGAATTTCCAAGCACAAAATTTTTCTATGCCTTCCAACTTGTCATCAAGCTTAGTGCTCGGAGGCATCTTGTCCCGGAGAACAGAAAATGACAAAAATGAATACCAAACTTACCAAAAGATGCCCTTGACTAAGGCGAGTATGCTCATACAGTCAGTTTCTGAAGAATCCAAACTTTAACCCTCGAAACTAAACTCGTGAAATTCTAGACTACAGTTTCTAGTTCTAGTTCCGGATTTCTGGTTTTTTGGTTTTCTAGTCAAAGTCAAACTAGGGTTTGACTTTCTAGAGGTTCTCTCCACTTAAAAACTTCGATCTAGGTGCCAAAAGATGCGCCTAGGAGGGGCGCACTTCCCAATGTCACTTGCACTCCAAAATTCCTCTTTAGTGGGAAACCCTAATTTTCTTGTACAAAGAAGGAGAGGGATTTACCCAATGAAAGTTTATCTTTTCAGTCTAGCTCTAAGACCATGTTAAGTTTATATGTTTTTACAGCGTAATTTCTAACTTCATGAGCATTTAATACATTTTCACAATAACAGCATAAAGCAGATCTCTAAAAGAAACACGATCACACGATACACAGCAAATTTATCCTAGGAAACCCACAAGGGGAAGAAAACCCAGCAAAACTTCCTCAAAATAGATGACCAAAGTACAATGCCCAAAGAACGAGGTCCCATAGGAGAGAGAGACCAAACCCTAGCATAAGAGCCAAAGACACCAAAAACACTTCTCCTTCTATATCCTTCATCTTTCTCTCTCTTGCGCAACACATGAGTGAGTGAGTGTGTACAAATGAGGGAGGGAGCCTCCCTATTTATACTAATCACTTGACTGACCTTTTAACCTAACTAAACCGACCTATCAAATCGACAGGGCCAACCTACCTAGGAAAACTCAAAATAATATTTATATCAATCTCTTTTGGGTACTATTGACCCGATTTACAACGGAGGATTTACCTCATGACTTTTACATGACCTTTTACATTAATGACATCTCCCGAAGGAGGAATAATAATAATAATGTAAAGTACAATTAGAATATTCTTTGAAGTTACATTATTTCAACAGATGCCATATAGAAAAGTGACAATAAGTGAAATACACATTCGAAACAAAATACATTAACATCAAGGCTCTAAATGGCCTCCACAATCCACAAAAACATGATGCTAAAACAAATAACTACATATCATCAAAAACCATCTCCTATATTGGGATCCTCATCATTAATAACACCATCTACCTCCCTCCTTTAGCTTCTACTTCAATACTTTGGGGACATCAGTACAAGTGTTTGGTGTTACTTATGAATCCAAGTCCATTCACCCTATTGTTGCTCAAGTCAACACCCTCTAATTTTGATGAAATTGGCTAATCCAAGCATTAAAATGAGGCAAAAATCTTAACATGCCTAATTGGTGGTTTTTGCTTTAGTGAAAGGTACATTTTTTCTAAGGCCATCATAAATGAGTTCAACAATGAACACCACCAACAACAGCGCAGATAGACAGGTTTATGCTCTTAATTAAAAGTCAATCATGTACCCTCATACATCATAGAATCTAGTATTGAAATATTGCAATCCTGCCAATTCTAAAACACTGAAATCTTGAAATTTGTTAAGTCCACTGAATTCAAAATGGGATATGAAATTGAACTTTCTTCATATGAAATTCACTATATCTTATTCTATGCCATATAACTACCATGTAATCCACTACATACCTATCGTCACATATATTTGGTAGTACCAAATGCCATAACATTAGCATTTGTGACTAGATAGCTTACTAGTTTGGACGTTAAACATGCCAATGGCTTCATGATCTATACTTCCATGACAAAATTCCATATTTTCAAAGGCAAGAGTTTTTTCTTCGTAGCAAATTTCAAAGTTTTTGAATAAATGCTACTATGCTCTATTATACTAAATTCTTCCCTAATCCAAGGCTATTTTGGTCTCACGTTGAGCAAGTTTCACCTTCTATCTTCATTCAACCTTTGGAAAAATGAGATTCTTTTTTGTTGTAAAATACTAATTATATTTATAGAAAAATATTTACAAAAACAATGGACAAAAAAGAACAGGCACCGGTATATACAAATGAGATCATATCTTCCTCCTCATAGCAACAAGAATTGAAAGGAAGTCAAAATAATTAATTGGTTCCAAAGAGAAATAATCTTTTATCAATAGAACGTAGACTCCCTTTGGCAAAAAGTTGATGGCAAACTTCATCCCGCCACATAGAACAAAGGGAAGACAACGAGCTAACCTCATGAGAAAAAACTACCTTACACCAAATCTTCCTTAGAATAAATAAAGTTATGATCCTTAGACAATGTCAAAACCCTACAAGTGCAAGGTGAAGTTGAGTGCACCAATCACATAATAAAACAAATTGCTAACAAACACAAACCCTAAGCACCCCGAAGCATCAATCCTCAAGAAACCTCCTGTTATCACTCAAAGTGTAGCTTCCACTAAGGGTATCCTATCTACGACGATAGAGGTGGGCACTTCGACTACACCATCTGTCTAGTGTAATATCCATCAATGAAGAAGTGCGTCTGACCATTAGAGCAAATGTCTCATCATAACCGACTCCATTTTTTTAAGAGAAACCACGAACCTTGCTTTGTACTTATGTAGAATGCTTGATTTTGTAAATGAAAGTTACTGCTAAATAATCATCACTTGTTCTTCGAAACAAGTCTTATCATTCTTCTCTTGTAGGTGATTGCACACTGAATTTCCTACAAGTCAAAATTGGTTGCATGATTAGAAACATATCATAATTTTCAAAACATGTTAATAATGGCAAATTCTTTATGCATAAAGACATATATCACACATTCATGCAACTATCTTAGCCAATGTTTCAACACAACATTCATCCATATCCCGTATACATACAGTAACTTCCTAGAGGCCTTCATCTCCACCAGAACATAATTAAGAGCATGCGCTGCTCCCAACATGTAAGCAAAGAGGTTTCATTCTAGATAAGCAGCAATGCAATGTTGTGGTGCACCATAGGGCTCTTACCCATCACATGCATATTAGTAGTATATTGTTCATCAATGCAAGCACTCTAACATGCATAATACACTTCCTAAATCTAGGAACATAAATATGTACACAGCTAAACAATATCATTTACATAATTGGATATACAAGAAATGGCAATTTAAATACTTATCTTTATTTGTTGGGTGGACTCCCTCTTGGTCTCTGCTTCCTTGCCATTCTAAAGCTTAATCTTCTTCAATTTTTAATCTTCTGGAATTTGAACCTTCAACCTTGATCTTCAAATCTTCTAGATGTACTAGATCCTCTTGGATTTTATCTCTGTAGTGTTATCACAAATCTTGTAGATGCCCTGTGAGATGATCCTATTCAGGACGGCAGAGGAAAGGCAACTAAAGTTGTGACCTACGATATCTAGGACTTTCGAAAGAACTCAGATGTCACACTAGTCAAGGATACCGACACTTTGGACCCAGTAAGACTAAGCCCAAGGGGCGTCCCTAAAAGACCAAGAAACCCTAAAATTATGGATACGGAATAGAGAGACAAGGGAAACTTGGTTGAATCTCTTAGTTTACTGATTAATTATGATTTGAAACGAAAACTGAGAGATTCGGAGCATCCAGGTAAAAATCCCTAAATTTGCCCTAGAGTTTATGCAAGAAAATTGGGATCTAAGGAAAATAGGTGAAATTAAGCAAAGATGGACACTCGGAATGATTGTTGGGTGCTATATTAGGGGATTGGAGAAGAAACCAACAATACCCACTTTGCGGTTTGCTGAAAATACCACTTTCCCCAAAGAAGGGCATTTTTCCCTAGTCGCTGACCAATGCTTTAGATTTGTAAATGGCCACTTTTATTTTAACATCAAACCCCCAAATCTAAAGTTTCGGCTTGATCGAAAACTTTAATTTTGTAGCTCGTCGCAAGCTAAAACTTATGGATCTAAGAAACGAGGGTTTTAGCTTTTATGGAATGATGAGCAATGCATGTGCATAAAATAAAAGAAGAGAAACTCACCTGGGAGACATACCTGGAATCTGTAGATGGATCAAGAAATGATGAAGAATGCCCATCTCCTATCAAAATGAACTTCCCCGAGCTAGATCTTGGTGTAGCTATGTCCCAATCAATCACCCTTGCGCCCCCTTCAACCTGCCAGATCAAAGAAAAATCAACCGATCAGTAAAACGAATGGGATCTACAAAATACAGAATGGAAAAGAGAGTAAAAGATCATAAAGACAAAAATACTCCCTGAACTGAATACCCCGAAGCCAGGACGAAGGTGAGCTTCCCCACAAAGTCGCCCTCTCTCTCCTAGCGCGCCTCCTTCTCTTGCAGATGAAATGGGCAAAGAAAAATGTGCAAGATCTATCCCGAATGAAACTCAATATGGAAGAACAACAGTGTCAGTCATCAAATCAGAACATCCACAAGATACACAGACCAATAATCCCAAGCAAAAATCTCTTTATTGATATTCCGCTGCCAAAGCTCCTCAATTACAATGGGGAGTCACCTCTCTTAAATAGTTTGAGAGAGACACAAATCATAACTAAGTTTATCATCCAACAATTGAGATTAAAGATCATCAATGGTGGAGATCAATACATAACTTATTCACATGGATCAAGCGATTGAGTCAACCAAAGGGGGCACACTTTGCTAAGGACGCCTATCCTAAGTCAAACTCAAAATATAACATATGTGTGATACATCAATACACTGAGGGGGGTCACTTAGGGGCTTAATTCACCCTAGGCCCCTTTACAACTTCAAATCATAAGATATAATAATGAAATATATCAATGGCCAATTAGAGGGGGCGCCCCTTTGGGGGTTTTTCCTCATTGGCTGAGCCATAACTAAATAATCTGGACATCTGCTGACTAAAGGCTGCTGAAGGACTGTCCGGGATGCTGAAAAACATCGTTTGTTAAAGTTCCACACCATTTCCTTGACCCAGGAGGCCAAATCGATTTTTTCAGTGAATTTCTAGTTCATTTTCTGTTGGTACAATCCCTGAAAACTGATAAATCCATCATAACTCACTCCAAGCTGAGAACTGGGGCAAACAGACTACTCTGGATGATCTAGAGACATAGAAGAATGGTATAAGTGACTACTCATACCCCCTGGAACGTTGCTCTACTCTAGGAGAACCAAACATACTGCCATCTGAATAAAAAATAGGTCATTTGGCCAATAATTAAGTGATAATAATCACTTTTCTGGAGAACCGGGGACAAACCTTGAAAAATGAGAATACAGTATTGGTCCTAGGCATGTTTCAGACAAATATAGACCATGTTGCATTTTTGAGTCACTGTGTTGGGAAACGTGATTGACTCGGTCAACTGAGTTGACCCGGTCAAAGTACCCAAAATCAAGGTGAGATACTATACTAGTATGATCCTGCAACATTCCAAGGTAAGCCATGCTCCAATGGTGTATATCAGAACCCAACTTAAATCAGTTATTCATAATCATAGTGACCAAACATAATAATAATAATAAAATGTACCTTTGCTTCTGAAAGATCTTAGAGTCTTCTGGAAGTCTACTTGCTCATGCCATACTTACAAGGTGTAACCAATTATGCTATAGATGGGTGGTGATGGAAAATCCAGGTTAAGGCAAGGGACATGACTTTGACTGACTTTGACTTAGTGATCTATCCGACTGACAACTAATAAACTCTACCAAGTTGACACATGTATAACAGATAGCAATAGGGGATGGAGGTGTCTCACAAATGGGTGAAGTATTTGGGTATGCTTCCCTTCAGACTCTAGCAAGTTTTCCTTTGCAACTTTATTGCAAATATAGGTCAACCTTCAAAGGCAAGTGCCCTAGATGCCTTCAGGGCTGCAGTACTGACAAAGACCCAGTCTTTCATTACTAGTCTCACCCTGTGGCCCTATGGGGACCATTGAGCCGAACACCATACAAAAGGTGAGTGCTCATCCTTTGACCATTAACCTTTCAATGACTATCACAATTTCATAAGATGGTATCCAACCTACAAGAGCAGGTGCCCTGGAAAGCCTTCTGGGCTCTAGTAAATGACTAGGCTACCCGCGAGCAGTCCATAGCCCCGACGGGTTCACCTTTCCTTGATGCCCCTATAGAGGGCAAACTGAGCCTTACATTATACAAGGAATGGGTGCTCAATCTCTTGGCCAATGACTACCTTTTTCAATATTTTGTATTCTTGCATCCTTTAAATACAGCTTTTATGTGTTCCGATGCTTTGGTGTTTAAACAACACTGTTATGGTGGAGCACTTGTTTTCAGGACTTAAGGATGACAACCCTGTGCACCTAGCCACATTGGCCAAGACACATACTTCATAGCCCGAGACACATAACAACATGGAGTTTGTCACACATAGTAGTCAGAATGGGGAAAGGTCTTCAATCTCACACGTCTCTATCAGTCATAGTCATGTGGTAAAAGCAAATATGGATGAACTGGATGGACAAATAGAGATGTAATGGAACCAACCTAGAACTAAGGATTACATTTGTTTGAGCATGGTATGGGCAACAGTCTTCACATTGGATTCCTTGATCAATCATAACAAAGGTTAGAGCAATAAAGTACATATAGCATAGGTCACTATGATCATCCTAACATGACAAGTACCGGTATCTAAGATACATCACAGAGCAATAACCAAACCAAGGAAATATACCTAATCTCACCATGTATACCTGTCTCCCACTGATAAGCCCCTTGTGTGTACCAACTCCTGATCTACTGCTCTGCTAAAATGAACTAGATCATTACCAAAATCATCTCAATGGACTCCTGGGTCTCAGTCCTGGCAAGGAAAAAATCAAGAACAAGGCTCTGACATGAAATGAAGCTATATAGATCCATGTTGATACCCTATGTAAAAGTAGCTCAAAATAGAAAGAGATAGGTCTGCATGCTGCATCATGGAAGCCTGGCTGAAAAAAATTTATATGTGATAACATCTGGCTCCAGCTGGGACAAGTGCTCTAATGAAGAGAGTGCTTGAGAACCTCAAAAATCTCTGGTCCGCAGCACCATCAGCTTCTATCAATCCAACACATCCTAGCGCATCCAGCATTTTGCTTCCTCTCCAAATTTCTACCTATGGTCTACACATGGAAACAAGAACAATCAAAGCAGCATGTATGGGAAAAAGATATGCGTAAAACAGAATGACAAGAAATAAATGTTGAAAGTAAAATGTTGAAATGTAAAATCTAATCTAGTCAATTCAAGTGCAGAACAAAACAAGTGACGAAAATGGAAGACTCATGCAACAATCAGACAGAAAACAGACTCAAGCTACTGCTCAGACGAGCTTATTTCATCCTACCTAGACTAATTGATGGTGAAAAGATGATGTCCTAAGTCATGCCAAGGACATAGTCCCTTAGATGAACCTGATGCACAGGAGTCTGGAAGGTGCAGCCATCTTCAGTAGACAAGAAATACATGTTCCTTTCAAATCGTTCTATTGTTAATGGTCCCATCCACAGGTCTCCTGACTGTCTTGAGATGTAATTAAAGGCACGATTCTCAACAATTACCTTATCACCATAAGAATACTTACGCCGGTTGACAGATGAAGAAATGAATGGAATATCACAGGTAGGTATAATGGAGGCATCAAAATTACCTCTGGTACGGGGTAAAGGCATCGTCCTACTTCTTTCAGGTACAGCGCTTACACATGGAGGACCCCCATCTATAGGAAGTGCAATTCTTCCAACCAGAATTTCTCTTATCTCTCTTCTCGGATGACTGGGTTGGCTTTCAACGTTCTCTGGGTGTGTTGAGATCACTTCTTTATCTGTTTCCCCTATAGTCCAAAAATCTCCAAACACTTCGCCCAAATTAGCTTCAATGGGGGACACAGTTTCAGAATGATTCACTGTTTTGCTAGATCCCTCCCCATAAGGCATAAGCATTTTTCCTTTTCTGGAGGCTTCGAATAAGTTCCTTTCAACCACCTCTTCCAGAGATGTTGAGGACGAGATAGGAATGTGAGATGCATCAGACTGTTCGTTTATAGGACTATCAGGAGGTAACAAGAACCGCGGATAATGAGAAATTGACGGGTAACAAAAATTATTCATATTTTCCTTTTGGTCAGGAGGCTCACGTTGATTAATTGATCTGGATTAGTTATCAAAATTATGAGCTGAATTTTCATTTTCAATCGCAAGAGAAGGATTGGTAGCTTGAAAAGTGAGCAGATTGTTTAGGGAAAATTCCTCCCCAAAAGCATCATTTATTAGAACATCTTCTTCCCAGCTTCGATTAACCAGATTTGTCATTTCATGTCTTATGTCATTTCTCAACTCCTACCTAATTTCTTGAATAGGGCGATGAACTCTTCTTGTTGAACTATTAAAGTGATTCTTTCTAAATGATTTTTTCATTTCTAGTATTTTTCTTTATCTTGCAGATTCCGTTCGTTTGTCTTACCATTTGATTTCTCTGGTTTGACAAGTTGAAGGGGGCGCTAGGGTCACTGGCAGAAGCTGCACACCATCAAGATCTTTGCTCGAGATACTCATTTGATCAAGAAGTTGCATTCTTCATCATCTCAAAGGTCATCTGCAAAATCCAGGTATGTTTCTCAAGTGATTTCCTCTCCGTTCAATTTTCTCATGCTTTGCCCATCGCTATCTTCATTAAAAAACATTGGTAGAAGTAGGAAAATTCACCAGACCAAATTGCACTGGGAATCTACAAATTTGGCGATCTGGGTTTTGTCTGGCATACTGAAAAAAACTCTCTCCCTCCTAGGCGTCAGCATTGGACTCCTCTGACCATCTCCAGGCACTGATCTTAGGTAGAGAGAAAACACCCATATTTGACCTGGTAGTCAGTTTCCCTTGTATGTTGTTCTGGTTTTACTTGGATCTCTTTCAATCATCAAATCTTTCATCCAAGGCAGTGTACAGGAAGCCTTAATTTTCATTATCAACCAAGTCCTGGGAATTATTCACTTATTTGCTTAAATCCCCCCAGGGTTCGGGCTTGATCATTTGAACCAGCACGCTAAATCCTAGATCTGATCCGAATCCTCACAAGCCGCCTGATTGTCCACCTTGAGTAACATTACCAGGTGCAAATCCCCGGGCGATTTTGGCAAAATAGCTACCCTCAAACTTCGAACCTATGTCAA
>LPNX010602327.1:807394-819678 GCA_001517045.1 Pseudotsuga menziesii | reverse complement strand
CTCTCTCTCTCTCTCTCTCTCTCTCTCTCTCTCTCTCTCTCTCTCTCTCTCTCTCACACACACACACACACACACACACACACATATCAATTGGGTGTAGCTCAAGTGGTTGTAATAAAAAGGTATTACCCTACCCACTTTGTTCAAATCTCACTTTGTGACATGTTTCCTATTAGTAAGTTAATTGTTGATGAACTATATATGATTTATCCATGAGTTGTTGATTTGGACTTATGCCCTAATGAATCTAAGGTTTACCCTAGGTACCATCCTTGAAATGAGGGGACATGTGTGTGTGTGTGTGTGTCCATTACCACTAGAAATCAACCAAATACATGCATAAATACATAGATAAAGGAATCCAACAACTACACTTATGCTTATCCATTAAACAAATTGTCAAACATTATACAAGTTCAAGTCATGATCCCAAAAAATGATGACATCAACATGCAAGTATCTGAATCAAGAAAACCATTTCTAAATCACAACCTCAACCTTCAATCATGCATCTATGTATTTCCTTATATCAAGTAGCAAAGGTGTTTGTATATGACAAAGAATGTGTATAAAAGGCAGTCAACCAAATAAGTGCATAAATACATAGATAGAGTAATCCAAAAACTACACTTGTGTTGATCCATCAAACAAACTGTCAAACATTGTTTACAATTTCAAAACATAATGGGGTTTCTTATAATACAAGTCCTTGTAAAGTGCTTTGGTAACATAGACCGCATCCCCATTATCGGTTGGGATCTAAGTCCATCCCTAGAGTTCAACTAAATATTTGGTGGTAGGTTTGTTAGAAAAACTGGATCTAGAGCAATAACAATCAAACAATTAAACAAGATGCAAATATTAAACACATTACTAGAGACACACATATATAATGTGGTTCACCCAAGATGGGATAAATCCACACATAAATTGCCAGTCCTTTATTAGTATACCATCCAACAAAATGAAGGGATACAACCTGCAGCAACCCCGTTGCACTTCCTCTTCACACTCTCGGAGTCTCTCTCACACAATCACAAAGATTGTTTTACAATGCTACAATACAATACACATCCGTATTACAATGTTTTCCTTTTATAGGGGAATTACCATGGGAAAATACTATGGGTCACCCAATACCATGGGTCCGCAAATGGTTTGCCAACAAACACCCCAAAATTTTCTTTCGGGGACCCGCTAACCCCCACACCCCCCAGCTGGGATGAGTGTACAGTAAAAATGGGGCACAAACATAGCTGAACAATAACATCTCTGAATCTAGAATACCAGGATCCACAACCAACAATCTCCCACTTAGATACTAATCATAACAACTCCACCATTATTGTACTTGTAGGACTATGATATGAACCTTGGACTTGGAAAATTTATCTTCTTCACCCTCATGCTTGAAGGCCAACTGAAACTGAGCAGGAACTCAATTTCTCTCTGGTTACTACCTTTTTCAACATGTCTGCAAGATTCTGGCTAGTATGTATCTTTTCCAACTTTAACGGTTCATCTTCTAGAACATATCTTATGAAATGGTACTTGAGTTGTATATGTTTAGTCTTCAAGTGAAAGGATGAGTTCTTTGCAAGATAAATGGCACTCTGGTTGTCCCTGTACAACCTGTTATTCTCCTTCTTCTTACCCAATTCCTCCATGAACCTTTGCAACCAAATCATCTCTTTACTAGCCTTTGTAGTAGCAACATACTCTGCTTCCATTGTTGAAAGTGAAACAACCTTTTGTAGTTTTGAAATCCAACTTACGCTTGCTCCACACATAGTAAAGACATATCATGTGGTGTTGGGCCTCCTGCTGTCTTTATCACCTGCCATATCTGCATCAACATATCCCTGTAGAACAATGTATGAACCTCCAAAACATAATGCATGAGAAGTGGTACCTCTCAAATACCTGAGAATCCATTTGACTGATTTCCAATGCTCTTTACCTAGATTGTTAATAAACCTGCTCGCAACTCCCACTACATGTGCAATATCTGGTCTTGTGCACACCATGGCATACATCAAGCTTCCAACTGCTGATGAATAGGAAACCTTGGGCATGTATTATATCTCTTCCTGTGTCTTGGGACACATCTCCTTACTTAGTTTGAAATGGTTAGCTAAAGGTGTACTAATTGGTTTTTCATTCTACATTCTAAACCTCTCGGACACCTTTTCGATGTACTCACCTTGAGACACTGTCAATTTGCAATTTTTCATGTCTCTTGTTATTCTCATACCAAGGATTTTCTTTGCAGCACCCAAATCCTTCATCGCAAATGATTTAGCTAGTTTCCTTTTGGGCACATTTATATCCTGCATGTTAGACCCTGCAACAAGCATGTCATCCACATACAATAACAAGATAATATATCTTCCACTATCTAGCCTCTTGAAATAAACACAGTGGTTAGAATGGCATATACTATAACCTTGTTATGTTATAAACTTATCAAATTTTAAATACCACTGCATTGGAGCTTGTTTCAGGTCATACAAGCTCTTCTTCAACCTGCAAACCAAATTATCATTCTCTTTGACCTCATACCCCTATGGCTGCTGCATATAAATCTCTTCCTCCAAATCCCCATGAAGGAAGGTTTTTTTTACATCTAATTGTTCAAAATGCAAATCTTCTATCGCCACTAGAATTAAAATAGTCCTAATTGAAGTCATTTTTACAACAGAAGAAAATATTTCATCAAAATATATACCTTTCTTTTGTGCAAACCCCTTTACAACAAGTCTAGCCTTGTACCGCTTCTTGCTTCCATCTTCTTCCTTCAACCTGTAAACCCATTTATTTTGCAATGCTCTTTTTCCTCTAGGGAACTCAACCAAATCCCAAGTTTGGTTTCTTACCAATGAGTCCATCTCCTCATCCATTCATTACTCCCATTTCTTTCTAGTTTCTACCTGCATTGCCTCTTCATAACATTCTGGTTCACTAGAATGAGTCATCAATAAATAATATAGTGAAGGAGAGAATCATTCAGGGGGTCTACTTAACTTGATATATCTTCTTACATTTGCAGGAGTTTGAGGTAACTACTGCTGCTCTTGATTTTATGGTGCCCTTGGAACTTCATTTTCTTTGATATAATCAAGCACTGTGTACTATGTGTTTTCCTTTTCCTCTTTCTTTCCCTGCAACTGATCTTTGTACATAACCTTTTCATTTAATACTACATCTCTAATCCTAATGTTTTTGTGACTTTCATAATCCCAAAGTGATAACCAAAATCATCAACCTCGTATCCAATAAAGGTACATTTATTGGATTTAGCCTCAAGATTTGTTCTATTTTCTTTATCAATATGGACAAATGCATCACAACTAAAAGTTCTCAGAAATGAGTAGTTTACCTTTTTGTTTTTCCATGCCTCCTCTGGAATCCCACCGTCTGAATCACTTGAAGGCCTTCTATTTATTAAATAAACAATAGTATCTACACCATCAACCCAAAACTATAAGGGCAACCCTGCATGCAATCGCATCCACCTTGCACACTCCATGATTGTTTTGTTCATCATTTATGACACACCATTTTCTTGTAGTGTTCCAGGGACTGTCTTCTCTCTACGAATCCCATTGTATGAACAATAACTATCAAACTCCTTGCTACAATATTCACCTCCATTATCAGATCTGAGACATTTCAACTTTTTTCCTGTCTCATTCTCAATCAAAGCTTTTCACTTCTTAAAAGTAGCAAACACAAGAGTTTACAAGAGTTAATATTTTATACATCCATTCGAATCCATCAATCATAAATCATTAATATTTTATACATCCATTCGAATCCATCAAGATTACAAGAGTTTACAACAAGGTAGTGGGGAAATGGCATTGTTTCTTCATTATTGGGAAATAATACATGAGATTTCTTGGCCTTTCAACCTGAGAGATTTCTAAACTTAAATATCAGAGAATTTACATCAGAATACAAAATACTGGAGCAAGAGAATCTCCCTCAAAGAGATGAACAGCTCACCAAGTGCGCCTCACTCCATAGAGCTGAAATATGGTGAGAAAACTTGAGACGAAAGGAAGAACAAGCTGAACTTGATATGTCCATGATCTGCTATATCTTGCACCTATAAATTATGAATCCATTGAATCTCCTTGAAAGACTTGATTGGCCTCTCCAAACACCAACCAGGATGGGAATCTTTCACCCTCGAAATTGGCTAAGACCCTCGAAATTGGCTAAGGCATGAACTAGTCATCCACTAGCTCTCTCTCTCTTCACAATAACAATTTTCACAAATGATCAAAAGGGCCTTCTCATGGATGATCCATGCATTTTATAAAAAAATTTGGTCTTCTAAGGTTCCAAATCCATCCATAAACCAAAGGCAAGTCGAATTGGTGTGGTTGCTCATGCTATGCCATGTGGCCTCTCTCTTCACCTTCCCTCTTCTCCCTAATTCGAGTAGGAGCCTCTTGGACTTCTCCAACACCCATGAGCACCCTATAATATGCTCTATTCAGGCCTAACATGTCATATATGTCAAATGTCAGCCTTCATATTTGTCTTGTGTCATAACTATCATAGAATCTCCATCATTGGTGTCATAGATGTCATAAATGTAAGGGGAATCTAGCCAAGTGTCCATGAAACTCCCATTTGGCTCTTCCTCTCTCCATGTAAGTTACAATTCATCCCAAATTTGACCTATGAAGTATATGGACAAGTATATTAACCTTATAATCCATCCAAAAACATTAGGCTTCCCATAGATTCAAGATTGCAAGAGGAGGATGCCATTTAACATAGGAATTCTAGCTTGAGTGGGCCCCATAGTCTCCACGTGTCTCCATTCTCCATAGCCATTTCATTTTTCACTTGCATTCATTTAATTAACTCCATTAAATAAATATTTATTCCTTCAGACTCTCATAGTCTCTCTCACATAATCACAGAGATTGTTTTACAATGCTACAATACAATACACAACCGTATTACAATGCTTTCCTTTTATAGGGGAATTACCATGGGAAAATACTACGGGTCACCCAATACCACGGGTCCGCAAATTGTTGGACAACAAACATCCCCAACGATGTCCCCCACACCCCCCATATGGGATGAGTGTATAGTAAAAATAGGGTACAAAAACGATTGAACAATAACATCTCTGAATCTAGAAGATCAGGCTCCATAACCAACAATTCCATCAATAGTTCGTAATGTCAAAATACCTTGCTAATCATCACAAAAAATGATGACATCAACATGTAAGTATCTAAATCAAGAAAACCATTTATAGACCACGACCTCAGCCTTTAATCATGGATGTATGTATTTCCTTAGATCAAGTAGAAAAGGTGTTTGTACGACAAAGAGCGTGTATAAAAAACAAGAGTAGAAAATTGACAAGGTAACAACATGGGATAGGAACTCACTTGTAAGCAGTTTTAATGTGGCACTTATCATTCCTTCATTCAATATTAGTTCTTTCACCACTTGAGCCCTCATATTAAAAAACCATAATAACCAAATCTATGAGTCATTCATACTTGACTTATACTTCAAAACAATATAAAATTCTTCATTCATCAACATTATCTATAGGTATCTAAATATCCAAGCACTTCAACACAATAATCATCTTGAAGGTTTTTCATATGGAAAACTTACTCAAGCTTCGATTTTCCTTCAAACATGGGTTGGACATTAAAATCTAAGCATTTAATACATCGAAATGTTTAGACTCGGCTCACTACAATAGCTTTTACAAAGTTTGGGCATTAGCGTTGTTGGGCACCATTTTGACCTATTTTTGTCATCTAAATACCTTCCAGTTTCCTCCATAAACCTTCATACTGATTCATAAAGACTTAATTTCATTCACAAAACTTTGGTCAAAGGTATAAATGTTGTTGCTTCTTAACAAATTGAATTATGAGATTTTTAAGGCATTTAAATTAAGGTTTTATTCATAATTATAGGATGTGCTAACTTCCCGTAATGTCTCCTAGGTTGGATACTTGCAGGCCAGCTAGGCATAAACTGAGAGATGGGGAAAAGATCCTCAATGTCCAAGGATGGTTAAACTTCCAACGAACAGATGATGTGGTTCTCACAGGTGTCGAGTCAATGCCGGTCAAAGATGACCACCTGTGCTACCACTTAGCATAAAAGCAGGGCAGTTCTGATTTTGTCTATTTTTATGGATCTGATAGAGGATCTCGAGGATTGTATGTCATTATTAGTTTTCCAGATTAATAGCATTTTCTAGTTTTTTTAAAAGTTTGTATAAGTATTTGATCAAACATATGAAAAAGACGCCGCTGGATTACAAACGCATATCGTTCTGGAGTTGAGACCGTGGATTTTGATTACTGTGTATGCTCAATTTAATACGGTGAATACAATCAAAGTTTAAAGCTCTGTGATTTTCCCTTTGTGTGTGTAAACGAGGCATTGGAGGGCCCCCTTTGCCAAGTCTGCACACCTTTTTCATATCATTGCCAGTGGTATGTTTTATTTCCTGTAGAATTCGATTTCTTCACTATAACTATTGCAAAATGAGTTGGATTGTTTGAACAAGTTTTATAAAGTCTGTTATTTCATCAATTACATGTTGCAGGAATGGTTCAGACTATTATCTCAATATCAAATCGTTGTACATTGCTTGCTTATTCAATGACGAAGTATTGAGAACAGTTATACATTGTGAATGTTTTCCTATAAGGGAAATTAATGTTTGATTGCTTATTCAATATTGAGATAATAGGCAGAGTCTTGTGATCCATATTTTAGGGTTAGGTTTAATTTGTTTTTTTTTATTATCTCAGAAGATTTCACATATGAATTGCTGTGTAACTCAGAGATCAAATGAAGTTGCTTCTGTAAGGGGGTTTTTGTATTTTCAAGTCACAGCATTCTAGCTTTCAATAGGTTTGTTTCATAGGTAAACTAGATTTCCAGTTAAGTCTAGCTTTGAGTCTCTACATTTGGATATGCCTCTAAGTCTACAAACTCCAGATTGACATAAACTCAAGATCTAATTTACACTAGTGGATTGGAGTCCAACAAGCATAATGAACACTTACGACCTTCTTTACACCCATAACACAAGAAAGACATGCATACAACTTTTAGAAAAGAGTAGAAACTAGAATAACTTCATGAAGTCAATAACATAGGGAAATCCTACATGGTTGTAGAATATTTCATGGGATGGGAAAATATCCCAAGTGAAATTATGTTCATTATATTATTTGTGTGTGTAGAGAGAGAGAGAGAGAGAGAGAGAGAGAATCAAACAATTGTGCATAGAGATAATTTTGTGAATGCATAATAGAACTCATGTATGTTTCTCATGCATAGCACAATGTTAATAATAAATGGATTCAACACCTGACAACAATAGCATATCACTAAACTAGGGTTCATTGCATAGGAAAAAAAGTAACAATCAAAGGACCAATATCTACTAGCAACCAAACCCTATAAATCACTGAATGATATGGACAACACAATACTCACTCCCTCATGACTTTCACTTGATGCCATTAAGGTTAAATTTGGATGCCATGATACAAGCTCAAAAATATAAAATCAAGAGTCATGTAAATGGAATACAAGTGCTTGGTAAAGGGATTTCAAACTACTAAATCACCATAACCAACATTCATCTAATGTGTAAATGCTACCAATAAGGTCAAGTTAAGGCTGGGGCAATTACTAAGGAAGCAAATTGAAATGAGGAAGTGTTGTGGGGGGGGTTCATTTCCCTTAAGCCAACAAATCCAAAACTAGGAGGTTGATTGAGGTTGCAACCCAAAAAAACAAGGCAAGGAAATGCCACGCATATAGAGCACACATAGGTATGGGACCTCAAGAGAAAGCTTCAACCTTTGATTGTAAACAATCGAAATGGTTAAGGCATATAATCAAGTAACCATACTTAAATGCATGAAAGAGGTCAAATTAAGGTTTGGCCTTTACATGTAGTATTTATCTTCAAATAACAAATAGAGCCATCAATAATGGGACTAGACCATGGGAAAGACAAACTACATTTTGGAGGATGAGAGGAGCATAATGAACACCCAGTACAACTCTTACTCTAGCATGCATAACACATAAAAAATGAAGGTGATCAAATGGTATTTTTGTATACCTTCTTTCCATCGAAACTAAGGTGATAGGGTTACTTCATTTCCATTGTTTCTAATCTTAAAATCCACCAACACTACCTTTGTTTGTTTCCCAAACTTTGTGTGAGCTCAAGGTATGCCACTAATCTTACCCCTCACCCTTTGGGGATTAAGTAATTACAAATCAAACGTAGGAGAATTGTTAGCAACAATATAACCAAACCTTATGTTATTTCAGGAAGAGGGATGAACCAATTACCCTTTGATATGAACACCAAGGGAACAATCATATATAACTATAGGCCTCAATGGCATAGTTTTCAAATGTTGATTTTAATAGAGAGATAGTCAAAATTCCAAGTGAAAATGTCAAGGATGGAGTAGGGAAAATTCAAAGTAAAACCCCATAACAAATTTCGGTCATTGGATTGAATCGTAGAACTAAGAATATAAGGTACCAGATTAATGTGCCTCCCATAATAACTATATATTAAATGGCTTATATAAGATTGCCATGTGGAACCATATACACAAAGCATCCACTATGTCATCCTAAGACAATCATTTAGGGTGGCAGGTAAAAGCATGTGTAACCCTTTGTTCCTAATGCATATAGTTTAAATATATCAACATTGTGTATATATACCAAGGTTTTGGTATAGTCAAGCCCTAAGCCCTAATTTTAAACTTGAGCTTTTATTTATTTTGTTTAGCAACTTAGGCATAGGTGTAATTACAAAGCCAAGCACAAGGCATGTTCGAATTCAATCTTGATCCCACCTCCATGCATTTGTATTTTGTTTAGGAACTAACAATGTTTGCTGTTGAAGTGCTTATTTTGGTTGCAAGTATCCCATTCTAAATCAAGACAATAAGGAGATGAGTCATTTTAAGTATGCCAACCAAGCATAAATTTTCATTCATAATTGAATATTTTGCTTGTAGACATATGCAAACAAAAGTAAGTAGGCCATAAACAATATGCAACACATGCCTAAACACATAATGGCAATGATCCCTTATACAAATGTCATTATTTCCAATAATTTTTAGCAATCATGGACCCAATCACAAGCATGTGATACCTACATATTCAATATAATACACAAACAACATCATAGAATAAACCACAGATCACAATTCATCAACAAATGAAGTAGGCATGAATGGAATCTCAACGAACAACTTGTTCTAGTGTATTCGCCATAGTGCACATTAAGAGGATACCCTATAGTTCCTAACAACATTATGTGCTAACTCATCATAAGCCATGGTGAGTTTAGTGCTTATTCAAGGCTTCGGAGGCTAATGCAAATTTTGATGTGTGGCTTCATTGTGATACTTTGCAATCATTCCCATGTTGACCATTTTAAGGTAAAAAACTTGAATCCAACAATACAACAAGTTAAATTCTCGATTGATCTAAAAATTTATTCGACTTTTTGACAATTTAGGTCAATTCAAAATTAGGAAAAAACCCTATGGGCATAATTCCACCATGCATGGGTTATGGATCATTGTATAACTCTGCTGAAGCCTAAATTTTATATCAAATTCTTATCGAACATTTGGCTTAAAATAGGTTTGTTTGCTATGAGGTTAACTTATTCACATATTAGAATCTACAACTTATAGTTGTTCAATACTATGCAAAAGATGAATTGTTGCAACTTGAAGAACTTGACAATCCCTCCATACATGAGGCCAAAAATGGATGAGATCGTTGAATAATTTATCTTGATTTTTTGGGGAAAAATAATGTTTGACTTTTCTAGTAAATAGATTGAAAGAATAGTTTAAGCACCTGGCTCATACAGTCCCCTCAAATTATTCTATAGATATAAGATATATGGTTTGCATTGATGCAAAACCCCTTCAAATAAATTTATAATAAGTAAATATGGAATTATATAATAAATAACCAATAACAAAAGTAGAATATCTCACTTATGAGGTAGTTACATTAGCAATGCGGATATGAGAGCTACATCATAACTGTAATTAGTATACACGTGGTATTGTTAAAGAGATATGTTTGGCATTGGTCCGACATAGAGCAAGGCCTCTTATTGTTTCCTTCGTTTACATGGGCATTTTCCTTCATTCTTAGGTACCTTTTGAAGGTAAATTTTGGGGAGATGTGGGTCCTTTAAGGACAAAACACTTGATATTATATTGAAACTCAAACCTTGATGTTGAGCATTACCAATGTCTATTGTAAAATTTGGTAATGTCACACCTTGTCATTTATGCATCACTGATACCTATTCCATTTTGAGTGGAACATGTATAGCCCATCTCTTTTATATAGGTGCAATTGGAAGATAAGTTGGTCAATTAGGGTCCCATGGAGGACCAATGTATTTCTTGAACTTTACTTGTCTAAATGTTCATAGTTTTAGGGGTTTATGGTCTTCTTGGAAAAATATGGTAATAATTGACCAAGCAATCCATTAATAAATCCAGTTGCAACCCATAGGTACAATGTTAATATTAGTGGTTTATTAGGGCATAATAAGAATTTACGTCAAAATTGTTTATCTTCAATCGTTGATGGAAAATGTATTTTGATGTGTTTGACATCATTTATTGTGATTTGAATGTTAAAAAAAAACATTTTTTATTTTATTTTATTATTAACTATGGCTAATTTGTTGGTTGAGAATAAAGGCATCGAAGCTTGGAAGGCGTGTAGCTCCTTTTGAGATAATAAGGAGTTTGTCCTTCTAATGAGAAGGTTCCAATCCTCTGATATATGATCTACATTTACGATGTTGTGAAGGAAAGTCTTAAATGTGACTTGTGTTGGATCATTCAGGTGTTGCCAAAAATAGCTTCTAGCATAACTAGTGTTGTAAAGCTTCACCAAAGTATGTTTCTATGTGATGTACTTGCATATAATATGTCCTTAAAAGGTGGCAATTAGCCTATTTCTTCTTCTACTATAAAAGAGAATCCCCAAACAAATTGTTTTTGTGCAGTAAGAATACTTAAAGGCACTCATAAATGTACCATATATGTGTAAGTTATTACTATCCAATCTTGCAATTTGATGTCCTTGTAAACACATGAACTTGTTATTGTAATACGAAAGACAACATGTATTGCCAATGCTTGTTATACAAAAAATAATGGAATCTTGGGTGCCTTCCAATGCTATTATTATGGTACCACAGTAGGTGCAATGCATAATCTTGAATTTATATTGCTTGAAAGCGTGCTTGCCTAAACATGGAAAATCGTATGGGAAATGATGTGGGAAAGCCTAGAATGAGCCCTTGTGTGTTGTATGCATTGATTGGTGAAAATCCAATAGTCAACAATTCAATTGTGATTCTTGATTGACTTTCTCTCAAGTGCAAGTACATTCTTATTTCTTGGATAAAACCTAAAATGTTATTCTAAGTTTCATGTGTGAAATCGATAAGGCGATTGTTTAAATGCGTGTGTGTGTGTGTAAGAGAGAGAGGGAGTCAATATATCTTAAAGGAAGCAGTGTTCATGTTATATCCAAATAATTACTTCCAATGCTCAACCAAACCTAGAGTTTAAATATGGTGGCAAGGAAGCCCATTGACCCGGTGTCAATTCTTGTGGTCACCCATAGCCCCTTGACTTATCAAGGACTGTCTCTTCGGTGAAAAAAAAACTAGAGTTAAAGAATTGCACTATAAAGAGTGTAGTTAAAATAATATAAGAAAATAAATGTAGACGATGGAAATGAAACTATTCTATCTTCTAGTAGCAAGCATGAATAATGTCATCTAAGGGTGAAAACCTATTTGTGAATTGATGTAGTGAACCAACCTAGTTCACACTCACATGATAACTATCTGTAAGAATAGTAAAAGTAATCCATAATTGGATAAAAATAAATAGAATGAATAATATAAATATGATAAGATTACAATGTCGTAATAGTGGCATACATCTAGGAATCCTAAAGGCACTTTACAATGACCATTTGTGAAGGAATGCGTCCCTTTGAAGAATTCATAATTATTTATTATTTATATGCTTATATGTTTATTATTATTTCATATTATATATATTTTTGCGCCGAGAGGCGCTCTACAGCCCAGTATGGGGGAGATCTTGTAACATTACGTAACGTTATGTAAAGTTGTAACGTTACGTAACGTTGTAACGTTACGTAAC